>JAMKCH010007627.1:0-53357 GCA_023653785.1 Ophioderma brevispina | reverse complement strand
TTTCCTTCCAAATATTTGCAATATACTAACCAAATTAAATCTACCATTTTCTACAAACCAACCATTTACTCCATTTATGATTCTATAATCTAATTTGTCAATATTAATTACACAAAATCAACCCTTATTTTTCAGCACTGTAAATAAAAAGCCTAATTCAATGTCACAAAAGATTTCAAACTGCCAAAAAACATGATTCATTAACGATTGACCGTGCAATTCCTTTTTAAAGGAATTTTTATTATACATGTACTATGAAAAACTCTCCCTCGTTAGCTACTGAGAGCACAAATGATGATCTCTAATATGATAAGTAATTTTCTCTCTTAACAATGTAGTTTAAAGGGAGACGACCCGATTTTAGACTATAAATTTTTCATCCTTCACTCCAAAACCCTATCTGTAAATATTCTCGGCGATATTTCAACCCGTTTTGAAAGTGAGAGCTAAACACGTGATTTTGTAATCCCCATAGAGTACTGTGTAAAATTAGTATTAGTCGACCAAAATGGTGCATATTTTCGTTCATACCAATCCAAATCTTTCTTCTGATACCAAAATTTTGACCACTTCCGGTAAAATCTGGGGTTCCTGGGGACGAGGCTATTAGTGATCGGACTATGAACCCTTAAAATGGTTATATCAGGGTTATATGGCAAACCAACATAGAAAGTATTAACGTTTGGTTTGGGCGGGAAAATGTCAGCCATCTTTAGAAATTACAACCATCTGGGATTATTATTACTCCAATGTACATAAACTTAATAAATTTAGTATATCCAAGCCAAATAATATATGCAATGATAACCAAAACAGTGGTATATGCATTCAAGTATCAATAATACTTAAAAATATGAACTTTTGATTTTAACTGGAAAATGGCCACATATTGTATTAACGTCGGCCAAATGTACAAGTCAGTTCATATTTGTAATATCCATATGAAATAATATGTGATATTGGTTAACTTTACAATAAAGATTTGAGTTACCACGCAGGAAGAACCAATGATCCTGAAAAATATGGACTTAAACGGCCATTTTGGTTTTATGCAAATTAACATTTTTTCCAAACGTCCATTTTTCTCTATTTTTAATATGTTATTTGAGAAGGTCTTTAGAGGCAATTACAGCAAAAAGCATTTCTGTTGCAATTTTTTTCCAAGTCAAACCACAGCTTGACTGGACTATTTATATGCCCTATCATTCCACCATGTCCACAGAGTGGATGAAGGAAACACTTTCAGTAAACACGTCTATACTCTATAGTACAAGTAAATTAAGGAGGATCGTAAAGTTTGCTAAAATAGCTAAAAATGTTTGTAGTAATGTCACCATCCTTGGGTGAGTATTGCAGCATTCAAGGAAAACAATATTAGTTACGTTTCCCTTTTTACAAAATATAAACACCCAAATTGTTTTCTAATTTGTGGAAGTGATTTCAACAAGGGTCCATTTCATTATGTCTGAATATTTTTGTTCATACCATTGTGTCCCTTTAATTAAACTCCACGGGTTGCTCACTAGTAAAAAATGGCGAATATCCTGTGACATCTGATGGGACTTCAAGACATGAAAATATAAATAATGGAATTATTTCTATCACATTTGACTTTCTCGTCATGATCTAGAGAAATTATCATAGCGTGATGTCAAAGTTCATGTCAATCTTTCAGTCATACCATTCTCCTGCTGATGGCATGGTGTATTGCTTAGAGGCTGTTCATTATTTCTACGAGGGGGCGATAGAATACACGGGCAAAAATTATTTTTGTATGCTAAAAGGGAGAGCCATAACTTTTTTCGATGATGGGGATCATAAGTTTTTGTCACTTTCAGTTTCAAAATCTGTGTTTTATGCACCAAGCAAAGCTAAACACCCACACTGAGATACAATTTTAAAATTTGACTCAAGTTCAGCACAAAAAACACAATCAGACTATCTAAATTTTCAATGTCAACATTGGTTTTTTTTTATTGAAACACATTTACACAAACAAATAGGCATATGTTGAAGTCAGTCCTCACATGACATGAGCATGGTGTGGTATAATGTTTTGCTAAGAATAATAATGCAACCATTTTTAGACAATCACAAACCTACTACTAAATATACACATACTGCCCAAAAGTATTGCAACATGCAGAAAACAAAATTTATAATCACCAATTGATTTCAAATTATACCATGGATTCTTAACCACACAATACGTATTAAATTCCAAAGTCGTGTTTTCCATACAGATGTTATTGCCCAGAATCCGAGGAGGGTGAAAAACATTTGATATGATTGCCATGTTCCCTAAATATGGCGGATTAAAGGAACTGCAAACGATAACTTGCCGATTGTACTCCAGAAGGAATACAGACACAGACACAAAAGAAATGGCTTTAAAACAGCCGCTTAAATGATTTGTACGTATTCATTAGGGTTTACTTAAATGTTTATGGGAGAAAATCAGAGTGGTTGTGTGGGACGGAAATGAGATAAAGCCAATGAAAGAGAGTGTCTTCGAAAAATTCGAGAAATTCGGAGACACCAGAAATGCAATTGGAATAAAAAAAATCACATGGTTTACGTAAACCATGTCAAATTACGCATTCATATTGCCTAACAAACAGCACAATGTGCAATGGTACGATTACAAAGTTGTTTTCAAGTTATCACGTGCCCTCTTTCTTGCCATTAAATTTTCCAAGTCCAATGTTGATAAACGTGTCCCCATCTTTTATTGACATTATCTCATTTTCGGTCCATACAACCACTCCAATTTCCCCCCTAAACATTACATTAGACACTAACAAACCCGTAAAGTTCATTTAGCGACTATTTTGCAGCCTTTTTGACGCTCCTGTATTCCTTCTGGAGTACAATCGGCAAGTTATAGCCAGCTGCTTTAACCCGCCGTATTTAGGGATCATGACATTCAAATTAAACGTTTTTCGCACTACTTGATTCTGGGAAACAGCATTTGTTTGAAAATTACAACTTTGACAATATTTACGTAATGTGTTGTCAGGAACCCCTGGTATAATTTTAAATCAATTTTTGAATATAAATTGCTTTTCTGCATGTTGCAATACTTTTGGCCAATGTGTGTGTATATATACATGTATGATTCCACTCCTCTCTCTCTCTCTCTCCCTCTCTCTCTAATGTCCCTAGAGGAAAATCTGCCGATCACGCAAAAAGTGAGGTAGCATTATTTTGCTTGTTAGATATAGGAACAGTTTCCCTCTAACCCAAGGCAGAGATCCGCTCAGCTCCATGATTTTTTTCAAACGTGCATTTAAATACAGTTAAGGGGCGCCAGGGATATACTATCCTCCATACATAGATATTATCCTCTATTTTTATTGAGAAAAAAAATATCACGAGAAAGTACTTAATTGATCATGCAAGAGAAAAAATAGAAATCCTCTAATGATGTAATATTTTATGTGTTAGAGATCATGCTAGATGACCTAAATACTATAAATAGCTTGTTATTTTCCACGTTATTGTCCAACAGGGCCGTAGCCAGGGGGGGTGCGGGGGGTGCGACGCACCCCCCCCCCCCAAATGAAAAGGTCCGCTTGATGATGTTGAAGGTCCGCTTTGTCATGTTGAAGGTCCGTTTTGGCAAGTGAAAGTTTGTGGCTTGCGTAAATTTAGTTGTTATAAGGGGCTGTCGTGTATGTTAATCCATTACTCCATGTGGGAGAGCGTGGCCTAGCGGTTAGGGTGCTTGCCTCTGGCGCAAATTTACCATCAAAAATTCCCGGGTTCGGATCCCGGTGGGGTCGTGGCACTTGCTGGGATTTATTCGGGTACTATCAATTCTGGATTTGATCTGTATACCAGCTATTGATTAAATACAGACTACCGCTCTCCTCCACAAAAAAAAAAAAAAAAAAAACCCCCCCCCCCCCCCCCCCACATAAATTCCTGGCTACGGGCCTGTCGTCCAAGTTTGCACGATTGCAAAATAGGTAGTTTTCCATGATGTCATTAATGTAAGATGATGCAATGCATATGATGTCATTTGTGTGTGATCCAATTGGACAGTGTTGGGCTATGTTTATGCATGATGATGTTATAATGGCTGTTTTTAGATGAGGAAAATCAGTTGCAGGGTAACAACTTGACTTGACCAGTTCTGCAGAATTTTGTTCTGCAGAAATGGTTGTTCTGCAGTAATGGTAGATCAGTGCACCACATAGTACCAGGATCAACTGAAAATATAGATACCACAGGAGCTGCCTGTGCAAGCTTTTTCCGCTGTCATCATTCCAGCCAAGAGAGGTTCAGCTTCAATATTAGTGTGGTCGAGGGACAACCCCGTCGACTTGGACTGCTGGACAAGGTTATCTTCAGGACTGTTCCGAAAAAGAACTTTATAAGCCCATGATATATTTCCAGTCGCAGCGAGCGATTGGCGTGCGCTATACCGGATTTTGATCCAAGATCAAGCATTACGTATGCTCACGAGCAGAAATCGCTCGCTGCGGTCGGAAGTATATCATGGGCAATAGGAAGATTTCCATGGATTATACTGTGGATTTATATGACTTTTGTATTTTGTCATTTTAGGAGTCTCCGTTGTGAGGACATATCATCGTTGAACTGCAACACTTCTTTTAATTCTGGACACAAGTCGTCACATCTGAGTAAACTTTTAAGTAAGATTGTAAACTCGTAACATTGAATTGTAATTGTGTTTTGGACATTCCAATTTTTGTTTGATTAAAATCATCTTAATTCATCGTTATTATATATAAATCAGATCATTTGTGCACAAGGCTCATTTATTTGTGTTTAAAGGGTATTTCTGACCTTGGCGTCCACGAGTCGTCTTAACAGAAAATATGCATTTCGTCTCCTATACACACGCAATGAACAATGAAATCATACAATCTTAAAACCATTTCCAACTCAAAATTTTTCCCTAAATGATCAAGAAGTTATTTTTTTAATTTAATAAACCTTCCATTCCATTACTGTAAAAATAATAATCGCAACCATAGGCCTTTGGGGAAAGAACTTGTATTATAACAATATTATTCAGATTCCAATTGCGATTTATTTCCGTTGCTTGTGTGTACCGGAAATGAGATAACGTCACAGGAACACAGCTGTTTGAGCCCATGCAAATCGTCTTTTTAGAGCAATTTTAAGCAATGGCGACACAATTTTGACAACTGATATAAGTAGGGACATGCAAGAGCTATTACCTCCACAAAAATCATCAAAATCCATTGCGGGAATCTTGCCACAGAGGCTTACGAAGGTCGTGATTTGTATGTTATAGCGCCCTCTATATGCCTATTTCCATAGAAAGATGTGTAAAACTAGATTTTTATGAAAAATCATATTTGCGCGCAATGAAATTTTACCAAATTTACAGAGAATGTAGTTAGTGGCATAAATACTCCAAATTAGTTGTCAAAAGTGTGTCGCCGTTGATATTTTTTGTTTTATTCTCGTTTTGTTATAATAAATGAGACTTTCAAACAGCTGTAGGAAGATGTTGGACTCGGGAAATTGAATGGCAATAAATTGGTCATGTAGTAACTTGAAAAGAACTTTTTAATCATACCGTTGACATTATACTCTTTGTCATGAAATGTGAATAAGTTATCAGACATGATTTTGTGCAAACCACGTGATTTATAATTCAAATTGCAATGCGGATGTCTCAAATTTTCCGATTTTTGTTTTTAAAGACCACTGTCTTCCGTTGACGTTACCTCATTTCTGGTCCACAAAGCATCGCACTTTTCTCCCGTAAACATTTAGAGCAAATCCTAACAAACCCGTACGGTTCATTTAACGGCCATTTTGGAGTAATTTTGTGGCGTTCCTGTGTCTGCAATCGGCAAATTATCGATCGCCAGCTCTTTTAATCCGCCATATTTAGGGAACATGGCATTCAAATCAAAATGTTTTATGCACTGTAGGATTCTGGGGAATAACATTTGTTTGAAAAACACAACTTTGTGATTTTGTGATTATGATTTTTTTCTGCATGTTGCAATACTTTTGTACAGTGAGTGTACACATTTTTCCCCTGTGAAATTTCCCCCTTCCTTTTCTCAAAATGCTCAAGGATGACAGACTTACGTCATCAAGATTAGGAAAGGTAAACATTGCCTAGAAACAATCAAAACATTTTGCGCAGACCCTTATCAAGGTACGTCCTTTTGGTCTACCGCTGGACTAATAATATTTGTAAATACTGTACAAGGAAAATGTATTGTGGACTCTAGGGATTTATCGTAGGAAAGCATACAATTATTCACGTATTATTGTAAAGACATTTGCAAAAGGAAATTCAAAGGATAAGAAATAACAAATAACAAACTGTTGATCAAAGCAATGGATGTATTGCATGCCAAGCTGGTATGTTTGCTATGCTGTCACGAACCATTGTGTTTATGAGAGTATGGATGAAACGAAATTGTGAGTCCACCGTGAGAGAGTGTCCAAGCTAACATTTCAACATATATATACAGAATAACCCGTGACAATGTAGACAAGGCTATAGGATATAGAGGTGCGTGCAATAAAAAGTTACCACAAAAAGTTTGGAATATTCTGAAAACCATTACATTTTTGGAGTTATTTGGGCATGAGGTGTATTGTATTGTGAACCATTGTGAACCATATTTTTACTTAACAATGCTATCCTCATTTGTAACCATAGCCGATTTTAGAGCTAAGGTATTGCCTTATAGGCCGTGATACGTTTGCGATTTAACCATCTTTCCGTGCTGCACCACTGGGGATAACTTACTTCCTTCACTAAAATTTTAAAAATATTATGTAAATCAGGAAAAGCCGTATCCCCAAATGAAAAGAGTGCACATTATAAATAATGAATAAAACGTCAACTCAATTTACTTCCACAATGTCAGCGACCAATAGACCGTATTTAATATGACGTCAGCCACCAGACATATTGGTGGACAAGATGCATACATTTCTGGACTACAATACATTAAGCTGTCAATCGATCCATGTTTAGCGATTGCACAGGGATCATTGACAGGTGAATGTATTTTAGTACTGGAATGCGTCTATCTTGTCCACCAACATGGCTGGCTATTGAATACGGTCTATATGTACACGTAAACTGAAGCGAACAATAGAGCTAATGATATTCAACAAGCAACCTAAACATTTTGGATCTTTTTCTCATCAGGGTATGCAGGACCATTGTTACTGGCCACACTGTTGAAATGATTTCAAGCTATTTAAGGTGTTATTACCTCCCCATATTGAGCTCTAGTATCTCTTTATGACAACAGTTCATCATACTCACCTCATGATTTGTAAAACTGTAGGTAGCTGAATACCATGGGTTCTTGGTAAATTGAATAGAAATGGGTTTTCGAAGACAATAACTTGTGGTTAATATGCACAAATTGGTCAGCCCTGGTTATGCACTTTTCGTTTCATGAATTTTGTCCCTTTACATTTTCTATTCGAAAACAAAATGCTAAATCATAATGGTCAAAGTTATTGGAACCAGAGAAGATGAGAAAGAAGGAGATGGTTCACTGTTACATCAAAAGATAAACTGTTCACCGCCTATGCACTTACTTGCCTTAAATCCGATTGATACGATCAAAGACCAGCACTATTGGTGGGGAACCTTACATTACACCTGTCTTCATCCTGAAATATTCCAATTACCGCAGTTGTCAACTGGATTTGCCACACGTCTATACACATTGTCGTGACAGTACATGAACTCCTCTCTGCATCACTTACAGACAACTTTGACCCCAATTTTCAAAGCATTTTGACACTTTGGACACGTTTCGGACACAAACCGGTATGGTTGAGGTGGTATTCAAAATGCTTTATCTAATATTCATCATATTATAGTTTCACAACCGGATATGTTTTAAATAGGCTAAAATAACCACACCTTTGTTGACTCAAAACATTAATCCAGTTAGCTTACCGAAAAAGGGTGATTTTGCTGTTTTCTTTCATTAAAAATTCACTGTTTTCCTCATTATTTTTCGCTAACGAATAAAATAACTATTCCTTGGTCAGAACAACTGGAGTTCCTACAGCAGAGAACATTTAGCCGGAAAATTAATAAACTGTTTTAGTAGCAGTGTGTCCTTCTTCCGGTTGTAAAACTTTCCCGACTGGCCAAGTTTGAGTTGAATGACAGATACTCAAAGTTCCAATCTAGCGGCCCTTGAAGTTTCCCGAACAATGAGCCGGTGAATAAGAGTAATCCTGGGTAATCGGATTGCAAACTCGAGCCATCTCCTTCTTTCCTCATCTTCCTCTGATTGCAACACACATGACGTAGAATCTCAAGTTTTCCTTTATCGCTAACGAAGAAAGAACTCACGCCATTGCAGCAAGGACATAACTTCAAATCTTTCAACTGCGTGCACATACAATGGACCAGAATTAAAAGAATGTGAAGTGTGTTCAGGGCCGATTATTGAGTATTATTAGCCCCATTGTTCGCTTGAACATGTTGAGGTTCAATGTAAATAATCTGGTCCCACTAATTTCTAAAAATAAATTTGAGTGACATTTTATTCATTTTTCCTAAATACTGTGTCACTCCTTTCATGTGGGTACCGCATTGATTGGCTGAGGGTGGTGTTTCTTTCAATGCTTTTGAATGGTATTGAATAAGAACATGATTGAACTGGACCCGGTTATTGATCATGGTGAATGCTCAGTCATTTTCCGGTTCTTGACTCTTGTTGAAAGTGGTCATTTATGGAATCTTACCTGAGCATCATCATGGTTATGATATCCATTGTGGATAAGCCTAGTGTAATTCGACAACTTGAAGCTGATTAACCTCAGAGACAGGTTGCAGCAAACTGTGGTGCTAGCCAGAGTTTGATTTCGAAATTGAAATCGAAATTTCATGCAACAGGTGCTCTGCGGAACAGGAGAATTATTGCACCGCATTTGCAGAATAGATGTCGACACCGTTAGGTCAAATTCTTTCTGAACAAATACTCATGCCCATGATACACTTCAGTCGTAGCGAGCGATTGGCATGCTCACGAGCAGAAATCGCTCGCTGCGACTAGAAGTACACCTGGCACAAAAAGTATCTCGGCATGTTTTCGATCAGTGTTGTGCCAAAGTCAGACCATTTTGAAAGTTTTCGAAATATACATTTTGTTGCCTATGGCTTGCTCTTTCATTTAACACCTCGCTTGTAAAAACGCGTGCAAAAATGGCTGAGATAGAGTGCACGAAAGACGCAAACTCCCAAACCAAAAGTTGCAGTTTTTGGATTTTTCAATGGTCACTGTGTGGTACAACGCAATAATACGTGTGTATTGATTTTACACAAAGAGGTTTTCCGACTGAATGAGCGAGAAAGCCTACTTGCAATATTGATTGTGTTCCGCGTGTTCGTGTCCAAGTACACTGCAATGCCCCTTGAAAACTCCAAAAAACTGCAACTTTTGGTTTTGGGGGTTTGCGTCTTTCGGGCGTTCTATCTCAGCCATTTCTTCACGCTTTTTTACAAGCCAGGTATTAAATGAAAGAGCAAGCCATAAGCAACAAAATATATATTTCGAAAACTTACAAAATGGTCTGACTTTGACACAATACTGATCGAAAAACATGCCGAGATACTTTTTGTGCCAGGTGTATATCATGAGCCTTAGGAATAGGCTGCACGCAACCCGTTTGGAGGCAAGAAGACCAGCCCGGCGTGCAATGACTTACCTTCATAGGCAGGCCCGCTAACACAGGTGTAGACAACACCACCAGTAGAATTTGAACAGGGGAGGAACGTTATCTTCAGTGATGAAGTACATTTTACTTGAAAGAGGTCAACATCGGCAATGTCAGCATATAGAGGCGGCGACGAGAACGATTTTCAATTTGCTGTATTTAAAGAGTCACAGCATATTACGGTAGAATAAGCGTCATGATTTGGGCCAGAGTTGCATGATTGGAAAGACAAGGCCGTTTGTGATTGATGGAACATTAAATGCTGCTAATTATCGTGATGACATCCTGAAGCCTGCCTGCCGCACTACCATATCTGCAAAATCTTGGATCCAATTACACCCTACTTGACGATAATGCTTGTCCACAGTGTCGGGTAGTTAGCCATGATCTTAATCCCATCGAACACTTATGGAATCAGTTCGCGCAGTCTGCAAAAGCAAAAGGGTGACTAGGGCGACGACTTTGGCACAGCTGCGCAAAGTAGTGACGAAAGAGATGTCATAGCTCAGGACAGAGTAACGACATTTGTAAGCAGGAGGAGGAGATGTCAGGCTGTAGCATTGTAAAGCAAAAGGGACAACTTTGCAATGGTATACAATACAACACACCTAATTCAAAATAACTCCAGAAATATATGGTTTTCCAAATATTCCTTAATTTTATGGTGGCTTTAAAATAGAGAACACAATTTACGAAGGACACTACATCACAGAAGCGCTGTATTTCATTACAACAGCATACACACTACCTTGGCACGCTACACGTGTATAATTTGTGGTTGTGTACCCAGGTTGAGTTACATTCGTGTGACATTGATGAAATGTGGAAAGGTAAAGTTGCATTTCTAAGAGGTGTTTGGTGCCTACGGTAAATTTTAAGCAAGATCTTGGCAAGCTGGATTAAAGCTCCAGATTGTGTATATTTACTATATAGCCTAGGTCACATAGAAGCATCGTTGGATGACCTAGGTCTTGGTCAGACCAAGGATCATGTTGAGTAAAACTTTCAAAATGCTATAATTGTGTTATTTGTTCACCAACATCTTCGTCAGGTTATGATGATTAAAATTTGCTTTCTCTGTAGACAATAATTTCACGACTGTAAAGCAAAACCGGTGCCAAGTTATTTGAGAATTTTCAGAGTGCTCCAGGCTATTTCATCAAAACTGGTGAGAAATTAATTCGTCACATTCGTCTCGTCACATTCGAAACAACTATCATGTATTCAACTAGAAATTTTGTAGCGGTTTCAATTATGATAGTTTACTTAAAACAGTGGCTTTTCCCTTGTCGTCATTTCTTTTTAATCTCCCCAGTATAGCACTTGCTAGAGAATAAAGAAAAGGATTATTTGTAGAATTAATTGGCAACACAAAAGTGGCTATCCAAGCGTACGCAGTGGGGTGTACTTTGACTTTCGCACTCGACTGCACAAGTATTGAGAGAATTATTACAGGCATCCAGCAGCAGAAATCAGTTAAAACGATAGCAGCCATTTTCTTTGCCATCCTAATTTCCTCATTTCTTTTTGTAACTCGACCTGCTTTGAGAGCTGATTGATTAACTGCTATAAAGATAGATATATAACAAAATGCTACGATAAGGAAACAGACGAGATTAAGACATGTGAATATGGCGATAGAAACGTACATGCTTGGTTTACTGCCGATATCTTCAGAAAACGTTATTTCTATATCATGTACTTCATATTCAGACTGCGCACCTATAATTGCGGGTCCACTGGGCAGTTTCCATGGGCGGTTTATCTTATAATCATAGTACGTTGTAGTTACGTTGTGAACGGCAGCTCTAGAAATCGGAAACCCAATACATACTTCAGAAACATCGTATAGATCATGAGAAAACAGAGATAGAATCAGGGATAAGATGGCAAGTATAATAGCAAATCCCCAGAGAATTGAAATCACGATCTTGGCAGATTTCAATCTTAAGCGAAACCGGCTAAATGGGTACTTAATGCCAAACAACCTATCTATGCTTATCAAAGTTATAAAGAACACAGAAGCCTCACTTGATAAAAACGACACAGTTCCAGCTATCCTACAGAGAAAGCCCACACGCCACTTTTCTGCATGTGATGGAAAGAAATCCTGAAAGAAGGCATCAGCAGATGTGAGGACCAACATGTAAATCCCCATAAGAAAGTCTGAGAGTGAAAGACTGATAATTAAAAGAAGTTGAACTGACATTTTCTTTCTAAGCTCTTTATACCTAAAGATAATAACAGCTGCATTTCCTAGGATAGCCCCAAAACCAAGAATCCACATAATGATTCTTAAAAGCGCATGAGGTAGCATTCTATCGCATGTCAGAAAAGGAGATTCCTGGTTGGAAGAAGTACACTTTGAAGACGTAATGAAGCAGCACGTAGCGGGGTTTTCAACATGTATGTTTGTTGAATTAGACAGTCCGCTAAAATCATCTTTAGCCACCCAATTCAGATTATTCTTACTTAAGTCAATGATTTCTAAGGAAGTGCATTCCTGGAAGATATGTTTCTTAAGTCTGTTCAATTCATTTCCTGACAAATCTAAAACCCTCAATTGATTCAGATTGGAGCAAATAGAATATGGAAGGGATTTCAATTTGTTGTGGGATAAAAATAAATTTTCCAGGCTATATAAACCGCTAAAGGTATTTTCCTGCAAAATTTCTAGGTTGTTGTTACTGAGATTCATGAATGACAGTTTATTTAGTGTAATAAATGCTTCTCAATTTAGTTCAGTAAGCCTATTACTGTCAAGAAATAGAGATTTCAAATGGGAAAGCCCTTTGAAGCACTCTTGTTGTAAAATGGCAATGTTATTGTAATCAAGTTGTAATTCACGTAACCGTTTAAGTCCCCTAAATGTACTCTTTTTGAGCTGACTTATATTGTTGTGATGGAGGGCTAAAAGTGTCAATTTAGTTGTAGCTTGAAATGTCTTGCGGTGTAGTGTCGTTAGGTTGTTATTATTAATATGTAAGTCTATGAGATTGGTAAGCGGTGTGACTATATCACTCTGAAGCTCTGTCAAATTATTATGACAAAGGTTTAGTTCATGTAAGTTATTTAGACCTAGGAATGTGCCAGGATGTAAAATGGTGAACCTATTACGTTCAAGATGTAATATTTCCAAATCAGTAAGTCCTTTAAATATTCCAGGAGGAAGCACCGTTAAATTATTATTGTTGAGGTACAATTTCTCTAACGCCTGCAGTCCTGAAAAGGTGCCATTTTAACCCCAATCAAATTGTTATTATTAATCTTTAAATATCTTAGGGCAGCAAGTCCTTCAAACAAGTCTTTGTGAAGATCGTTTAAGCTATTATTATTAAGGAATAATTGAAACAATTTGTATAACCCTGCAAATACACCACTTTGAAGGTGGGTTAGAGGATTAAAATTAAGATGTAATATCTTCAGGTTAGTGAGTGCTATAAATGTATCAGATCGTAATTGTGTGAGGTTGTTATGACCGAGTTGCAATTTACTTAGAGAGGGAAGATCTGTAAATGAGACATTGTCTAATTGTGCCAATTTGTTGTGGGTAAGATATAACCTTTGCAGGTTATTAAGTCCCGCAAAAGTACCATTGGGCAACTCTGTCAAATTGTTATTGTCCACGTTTAATGCAAGTAGTCTATTTAGCCATGTAAATGTTCCAATCTCCAGTTGTATCAGATTATTGTGCTCAAGATGTAACGCTTCTAGGTATCTGAGCCCTACAAATGTATCCACATGTAGTTGTTTTAACTTATTATGATCAAGAAATAACATTTTAAGCTTCGTTAGTGTAAGAAATGAATTAGAATATAAACCAGTAAGTTGATTTCGACTTAAGATTAATGCTTGTAAATTATCAATCACGTTGAAAACATCTGCTTCTACATGGCGTAATGTTCTAAATGCATTTCGGTCTATATTGTGATTGGCATTGTCGGATAGAATCAAATTTCGCATGTCGTGGGGATAGACAATGAGGAATTTGTATATGGGCTCTTTGCAAATGCTTGTTATTTGACAGTATTCAAGATTACATGTACACCCATCAGGACAAGGAAAATAACACCTCTTAGAATTGAATGATGTTACTTGATGCCCGTTTGGATATGTGATTGCACGAGAATATTGTCTACATGATATGATATCATCATAACTCTGGACATCGCACTGTTTCTCTTCGAACATTGGTTCATTTTGTTGTTTATACTTATATACAGAGATGTTGAGTCTGGTTCTGGTCTGCAGGTTGATTTGAAGATGACTCTGGTTAAAAACAGTATAGCATAGGCTAGCAGTTTCTGGAAATGCAGTAAATCTGTAAAGATACAGGAAATGAGTGCATTGGTTGATTTTATGTTAGGTGCTCAACATCATAAAGAGACGAATTGCACACAATAAGAAAATGTTCAATGTACAATATTAAATATATTAACAATACATTAGAATAAGAAATATTCTGTAAAAGTCACCAAAACGAATCAGCGAAACCCTTATGAAAAAGGCTATGTTGTCGATAACCCAGATAAACCAGGAAGCTATATAGTTTTACGGGGTCTTTAGTGTGTTAAAGGTCCATGGCCCGATCGCTAATAGCCTCGTCCCCAGGGACCCCAAATTTTACCGGAAGTGGTCACAATGTTGGTATCAGAAGAAAGCTACTATTTTTCTCATTTACCCTGTGAAGTCTTAGGGCTTAATGATGTTCAGTTTGGAAGTTATGAGCGAAAATACGCCCCATTTTGGTCGACCAATATTAATTTTACACAGCAGTCTATGGGACTTACAAAATCACGTTTTTAGGTCTCACATTAAAACGGATTGAAATATCGGCGCGAAAATTTACAGATGGCGTTTTGGGGTGAAGTCCATCAAGATGAAAATTTCATCTACTTAAATCGGGCCATCCCCCTTTAAACAAAATGTTAGGTGGTAAAAATTAACAACAAGATATTAACTAGACTGTGCTCAAAGCGAACACGGATGTTAGCCAGTAACCTTTGACCCTCATATGTGTTCAGAGTATCTCCCCATACTGTAATGATTCTTTCCAAGTGTGTCATAATTTGACCTTTGGTCAGCTCTGACCCAAAATGGTGTCTTTCAATGTGTTCCTCAGACCAAAAACAACCTTTCAAAGCTTTCTAATTTGACCCCTGGATTACCACTGACCCCCAAATGGTGACCCCAGCATTATCTCCAGACCGAATGAAAGTTACTTCAGAGTTTCATGATTTGACCTCTGTATGACCTCTGATACTCAAATGGTGACCTTCAATATGTTCCTCTGTACGGAAGAATCTGTCCCCCACAACTCCATTATTTGATCTCTAACATTTTCCCCAGGGCAAAAGGAATCTTCCCCAATCTTCATTTCTTGACCACTGGATTACCTATAACCCCCCAATAAACAAAATGGTAGCCAAAATACAAATTTTGACCTACATGGCCTTAAAACGTATATACCCGTCATAAAATGCATAAAACTATGAATTAGCCTTTACAACGTACATAGCCATGTCTTTGCATCTACAAAGCATAATATAAATTTGTTTGAACCCGTAACCAAAAAGAATTCAAAATGGATTCCACAAATGTTACATACAAGAGGATAGGTAAGTAATAAATGTTTTAAAAATTGCAATATACACCATTTAGAGCAACGAAATAACCCCCACAACATAATTAAAGTGATACATAAATGTAATTAACGTAAATGTCAGCCATCTTGAATTCTATTTAGAGAAATAATGATAGCCCTATGTAGTAGCTCAATAATATATAAGTTAAGAATGCATCAGTTATATTACGATAATACATTAAAGAATCATTTTAATGTAATCCATAAATGTATTGAGCGTTTGTGGCGGCCATTTTGAATTCTTTTGATCATTTGAAATTTTACTTTGTCAAAAGCACAGATGTGTTTGCATTAAATTAAAATGGGAACTGTAATAGGGTTCAAAATTGAAGTTCCATTCTAGAAGTTTGGGGAAGAAGGTTTGAAGGTGTTGTTTTGTACTTTCAAGGGTGTTGAACAAGATTTTTTTGGTCCAACCTCTGGGAAATGTGGGGAACTCTCGCTAGAGGGCGTTTTTTTCTTTTTCAAAATGGCCGCCAAAATTCCAGAAAATGGCATATTTAAGGCTGACTCAGATATTTCCCAATGAGGGCGCACTCAATTTTCAAACAACTCGTGCTTTTTACATATACATAAATGCTTGTCCATATACTAATCACTGTGTGAAATAACTAAGCTCAAATCGAAGTCCTTCATATAAAACTTTGTTATAAAATTCCGGATCCGGAATTTTTGTTGTACACGGTATCCTATGGCACTGTTATACGTGCATAAATGTTTACTGCATGAAAAAGAAATATCCGATTCATCGCTAACTTTGGAATTAAGTATTTTAGGTGACTATCTTTAGTTCTAGATGACTATTTTTAATAACTACACAAAAACAATTATATTTCAAAATCTCTGAGTCAGCCTTTAAAGCTAACAGCAGTTATCTGAGAGTCAATATGAAATCAATTATGGATATTCCTTAATGCTAATGATTGTGTAAAATAAATGCTATTCCAACAATTAGAATTTATGATAAGTACTCTAAGAGGGCGCTTTTTTTTAAATGGCCGCCAAAATTCCATATACTAGCCTTTTTGGGGCAATTATTAATTAATTACTATCAAATACTGTACAAGTATAAATCAAAGTGAAGATGTTTGAAGGTTTTTTTATATTTTCAAGGATGCTGAACAAGATTTTTTGGGTCCAACCGCTCAGAAATGTGGGAAACTCTCGCTAGAGGGCGTTTTTCAAAATGTCTGCCAAAATTCCCGAAAATGTCATATTAACGCTAGAAACAGCTATCTGAAAATTAAAATGAAATCAATTTTGGGATATTTCTTAATGCTAATTATTGTGAAAAGCTATTTCATTCATAAGGGGTTATGGTAAGTATCCCTAGAGGGCGCTTTTTCAAAAAGGTTGCTAAAATTCCATATAAAAGTTAAAAACAGGCATCTAAGAGTCGAAATGAAATCAGTTTTTGGTGTTTCGTAATGCATACCATTCTAATAATTACAACATATGATAAGTACCCCTAGAGGACGCTTTTTCAAAATGGCTGCCAAATTCCATATAATAGCCGTTTTGGGGTCATTATCAAATAATCAAATAGAAATAAATCAAAGTAAAGAAGGTATTTATTTCTGTTCCAAAGATGCTGAACAAGATTCTTTAGGTCCAACCTCCGGGAAGTGTAGGGAACACTCGCTAGAGGGTGTTTTTCAAAAACAAAATGGCATATTAAAGCTAAAAACAGCCATCATGCCATTTTTGGAATTTTGGTGGCCAGTTTGAAACACACCTTCTAACGAGAGTCACCCACATTTCCCAGAGGTTGGACCTACAAAATCTTGTCCAGCATCCTTGAAAATATAAACAAATATCTTCAAACATCTGTACTTTGATTTATATTTGTATTTGATAATAATTAATTGAAAACAACCCCCAAAAGCTATTCTATTGAAATTTGGCAGCCATTTAAAAAAAGCGCCCCTAGGAGTACTTATAAGACATTCTAATTATTTAAAGAGACATGAGGACATTTCCAGAAAGAAGCGCCCCCAATTTTTGTTCGAACCATTTTTTTTTTTTGCATTGTTTGGATTGCTTACCAATGTATTAGATCACATCTGAAGTGAATAAGCCGGTGTGAGGAATTTAAGAGTCCTACATATCAGAAAGTCCTAGGACTCTAGGTTTCCGAAACCTTTAATCAGGATTCAGAAACTGTGTGTCCTAGGACACAGAGCTTCTGAAAACTAAAGTTAACTTTTACTTAGTGCGACCGGGACTCTGTATTTTGGGGGACTCTCAAATTCGTTACAACTATCACAGAATTCACAGTCCTCTCAGGAAGCGTCCTAGGACTCTGTGCAATGACGCAAGGACCTAGGACCCTGTGGTACTGTGATGTAGCGTCCCAGGACCCTAATCTGTACTGTGCAATCCTAGGACCCAGTAGTACTGTGATGCAGTGTCCACTCCCAGGAACCTAAACTGTGCTGTGTAGTCCTAGGACCCTGAGGTCCTGTGATGTACCGTCCCAAGGCATACAGATATGCTACTCGTACTTTAAATAAAAGGTACTTGGTTACTTAAAAGCAGGCCGAATCCGAGCAGTCCGCTGTGGCGTAGCTGTGCAGACCTTCAGACAACCACGTATGTAATAGGATATGTGCATGTATGTATTGTTGTGATATGTATTTCGGTGATTATGTACGTAGGTTCGAATCCTGATCGTACCGCTTTAATAGTCGGTGGGTTTAAAGTTGTTTAATTAATTTTTAAAATTTTTCTTAATGGCCGACTCGGAGATTTCCCGATGAGATCGCACTCAATTTCCAACAAATCGTGTTTTCTTTTTGCATACGCAATAATGCTTGTTCATATACTAATCACTGTGTGAAATAATTAGCTCAAGTCCTTCATATAGAATATCACAACTTTGTTATAAAATTCCGGATCCGGAATTTTTGTTATACGGTATCCTATGGCACTGTTAGGCCTATACTGTGCATAAAGGTTTACTGCATCAAAACGAAAAAACAAATCTTATTCATCTCTAACTTTGGAATTTAGTACTGTAGGTGACTATCTTTAGTTTAATTAGATGACTATTTTTTAATTACTGCACAAAAATATATTTTTATTACTTCTATTATTTTTATTTATTAGTAATTTTATTACTTCTCTATTTAAATTTAATTTTATTACTTGTCTTTTCATTGTTTCATTGTTTTAAATATTTTAAAATGTTTTTAAAATTTTAATATTTAACATTTGGTATTTAAAAACAATTGTGGAAAGATGCAGAGATTAATATATGAATATGTTTAATATGTTTTTGTAATGTTTAAACAAAGTTTGAAAAGATATATATGGTAAAAAAGTTTGTAAAAACAGGTGTTAATAAAATGAAAGATGAACGCCATCAATCACCCATTAACATCTTTGCGTGAATATTTTAACCCTCTTCTACCCCCTTCAGGTTTTTTCCCCGGCTTGCTAAAACCCCCTTTTTTGGTGCCAAATTATTTTATGTAATTGTCAATTGACACGTTCCGCTCCTTTTAATCCAAAAACAAACATCCACCGGGGTATAGGTAAGATACAGGGTGATCCCAAAGTGATAGACAGGGGGGTGATTTTGGGACAAATAGATAGCTATGGTCCTCCTCTTTCTATTGATACCAAAATAAGTACCAACATGCCTATCATTACGTCACAATGACGTCATAAAATTGTCATGTCAGCAAAACTGCCATTTCCATAGACACACACAGTGAAAAATTCAATTTTTCGCAAAAAACGTTAGGAAAATTAGATTTTCATGCGGTTTTTGTCTCTACTTGATGGGAAATAACTAGTTTTATATAATGACAGCATTTTAGAGCTATAATAAGGTGTTTGAGTCGCTTAAATTGCGAAATATCAACTTTCCACCCTATATTCCGTATTTTCGTACTTTCCTCAACGTCATGGTGACGTCATAATGGGGATGTTAGTACTTATTTTGGTACCAATGGAAAGAAGAAACTCTAAGCTATCCTTTGGTACCAAATTTACAGGAATCGGGTGTTCAGTAACGAAAATCACAGGGGGGGTGGTAACCACCCCCACCCCCCTTCGGGAGTTTTGTTACAAAAAATGGCTCAAATAGACGAGGGTTAACATGATAATAATTTAACATTTATTAGTGTTAACACCATTAATATAAGTGTATGTTACGTGCTGCTCTTAATAAATGCAATATAGTGTTAATGTATTAGCAATTGTTTTACAGTGTATTAATAGCTTAATGTATTAATGTGACAAAATGCTAGACAGTTTAGATGAAAACGTATAGGTTATACATACTACTAACTAGGCTGCAGTAAGGCTCAATTATCTTGGGTGTATAGGTGCACCGCTTTCTTCCTTGGCATCTGGAAAACCGCTGTAAGATGTTTGATAATGCACTAGTTATATTTCGAAAGTAATGTAATTTTATGATTGGCATTGTAAACTGTTATGTTTTATCCAATTAATTGCAATTTTACAGCAGATTTGAGGCAATTTATTCCGTACACCTCGATTGGCCCATGCACTATCAGCTGTACCGACAATTGAGCATCTCGCGCAGGGCATTTTGATGCACTTCCGTTTAATAGTATAACTAAGAAATAGTGTTATCCTATGTTGAAAATCTGGTTTAGTTGGTGAAATTAGCTTGTACTTTGGTGGGATATTTTTGTATTTCCTCTATTAAAATTTTATAGAAATATGGCCAAAGTTGTCAGTTTCTACACCACTAAATTTTGGAAAACATTGACTTATTTATTAAGAGCCAAAAATGTTAATAGCACATTTTCTAAGAAATGGTTGTTCAAAAAATGTTACTTCTACTTATGAACTCAAGCATAAAACTTGAGAACGAGTAAAAATGGACCCGATTGCACCAGCCATTTTGCATCTTTAAGTAACACAAATCAACATATGTAGTATCGACGAACGGCAAATTTTATCAGCCTAAATTTACTACACCGCTTCAATTCTTCAGGTGGTATTCAATCATCCCCACAGGTCTTCTACATGCCCTAGAGAATCTCGAGTGGAAACTCTCTTGTATTGAGCTTATATGCAATATAGTTGGGATCATTTTCATCAGCAGCATTCAGGAATTTCCCAGAAGACTTTTTTAAGTGGCTGTACCAGATTTATAGCTTTTCTTATTGGGTATTCCTTAAGCTGACCTTTCCTTGACGTTTTGCTAGTTCTGACCATTATTGCTTTTTGCGCGTGCTTGCTCTTCTATATTTAATGTTATTGAGCTCATCCTCTAAAACCTTGATTTATGTCTCTTCCAGTTTCCTCTTAGCAAGCTTATCTCACATCTGATGGGGGCGCCAAAAGATTTATTGTAATTATCAATTGGTATTTTCTGCTAATTTACGTGCAAAAACAAGCATCAACTGGGATAAAGGTAGTATTTAGGACGATCTTGAAGTGGGGGTGTCGTCATAAAGTCCGCGCAAGGCAGCAAAATTGTAAATTGTCATAGACACAGTGTGGAAAATTTAAAACAAGTTAGGAATATCAGATTTCCATGCGATTTTTTTGGCTCTAAATTATGGCAAATTCCAGGTTTTATATAAACAGAGACTTTTTAGTGCTCTACTCTTGGTAAGCCAGCAAAACGGTCAAATATCCATTATCCGTGGCATCCAATATCCAGTATTTTCATACCTGTCTTGACATATGACATCATAGTGACGTCATATTCTGGATGTCTGTACTTATTTTGATGCCAATAGAAAGAAGACCATACTAAGCTATCCAGTTGTGCCAAATTTATTTTGAAGTATTGCATGTTTAATAAGGAAACTCCTGGGGGTGGTAACCTCATTCCCCAAAAAGGGGATCAGATAGACGAGGGTTATAATACTTGTGCCTGTTCTCTTCAACTGTACTTTGTTGATACGCATCTTTGAATGACGTTCTCTTCTTCGCCTTTCTAATTGGAATCATTTTCTCTCATATTTATCTGTCGCAGATATATTAGCATCTTGCAGAGGTTGAAGTTGTGTATTTCAATTATGGACTGCTCTTTGAGGTCATTTTTATCTCTGAGCAGACGCCAATCATGTCGAGTCTGTCTTGGCTCCATTTTGTGTTACCTGAGACTGTACCTAACCCGTGTAAAGACCATGTTATGGTCTGAGCCCAAACTGACAAAAGTGTTGCATGCCTCTACATTGAAAATGCCGCTCCTCCATTCCTTTCGGGTTAATGTGAAGTCCAGCTGATTTTGCTACCTCCAGAGCTTTCCCATATTCCTGCACTGATGAGCTGTGTTTACCTGCAAGATGCAACAGGTTTTTTTAAAAAAAAAAAAAAAAAAAATTGCAATCTCCTACTACCAGTCTCTTCTGCCATGTTGGTTGGAAAATAGGTAACTACCACAGTTGAAGCAAGATTTTCTTGATAATTGCTATGAGGATACGATCCAGGTGGGGCTATACACTTGCTAACGAGTTGAATGCCCCGAGGTGAGCAGTATTCCTAATCATCCAGTGCCTGCTTCCATGTGCTAGTTGTTCCAACTGCTAGTTCGTCTGTTACCAGTCCTGCATTCATTTCATTGCCGCTGCGTCGCATTATTGTACGAGGTTGCATGTGAAATGTTGGCAGTTCGACTAACTAAAGACCCCCAAAAAAGTAACGCAGCATGTCTAAATACCCTGATAAGTTACAAACCATTGGTCTATGCACAAAAACATAAAATGATATCAATAGTCTGTTTTGTTCTGCAAATTTTGACACCTTTCTTGCTCCATTCTGATCAATATCGCCAACACAATGTCCATTTTACGAAAATGTGTCACGTTTTCAAAGTTGCATCTGAAGACATTATTACAAGGTTACAATACACAACCATGCATTAAGTGTGTGTCACTTCATGCGGAAGAGTGTGGTCTTTCATTGAATGGCAATCAATATGCCTATACCTTTTATTGCAACTTTTAAAAAGGGAGAGATTTTCTTATAATGGGCATTGTGTTGGCAATATTGATCGCAATGGGACAAGAGGGGTATCATAATTTACGGAAGAAAACGAACTTTTGATATTATTTTATGTTTTCGTGCAAAGACTAATGGTTTGAAACCTATGTGGGTATTTAGACATGCTGCGTTACTTTTTTGGGGGTCTTTAGTTATGGACCATGTGCAAATGGGAGTGAGGGAAACACGGCTACATGTATTTGGAACAAAGGGCGTTTAGACCAATTGGAGCCAACTGGCAACTAGTCTAACTGGCGATTGGACTAGCAAATGCCTAAATGATCGTCCAACTGGCTACTGGACCAAGTGGTCATTGGCCTCTAATTGTCAATGGTCAAAATGGAAAGGGCACGGACATTGACCCAACCAACAAAATAAGTAATGAAACAAATTATTCAAAACGCTATAATGTCTAGATTTAGTGCCTAAATGTTTCATTAATTAAAAATAAATCGTTAAAGAATTATATTAACTCTTGCTGTCTTTCCAACAAACAAAATTGAATCTAAAATAATAATGAGACATTTTGTAACTTTGTTTCAAATCGTCGGGTGTGTATTGCATACCAAAATTCGAAAAACGTTTCTGAGAAAATTGCTTTTGAAAAATTACAAACTTTGCAGAGTACGTACATATCAATTATTCAAGGTTCTTATTATTAAAGTAAATTGAAAAATGAGATCAACACTCGGAAAATATATATTACCTTGTATTAATGTAATGAAGCGTGATAAGATAAAATAGATGAAATTAAATGGACTTTCGCCGATTTGCTGAAAGACATGATTTGCATGTTGATGTTCATGTTTTGTTTGTATAAGAAATAATTTAATTTTAGTAGTGATTAAAATCTGTATTAAAAACACAAATACTTGCGTTACGAGGGGTTAGCATCCGTCTAAAATAATGTCTATTCTAAACATCCGTCAAAATGGTCAAATTTATGTACTTTAAAGTTTTGAAACTCGGTAAGCTTGTAAAGGTTGACGTGCAGTACATTTTCACTATTTTCAGTGATAAAAATACAACATCCGTCGCTATGATATATACCCGACGATATTATTTTTATTACTGGAAATACCGAGAAAAAAATTAGAAACAACTGAAACAATTAGAGAGAATGAAAGAGAATAAAAAGTGACAACACTGAACCATGGCCATGACGAGACCAATAATTTGAAACCAAACTTGACCGATTTGGAACAGGAACAGTCATATTGGGCTATTCCAGAAATTATCCACACCCGCTTATTTCCGACACTCTTCTTCTCCAAAAATGCATTGCAATATCCATAGTGAAATCCAGAAAGTGCATTGGAATTCCCATCATGAAATCCAGAAAGTGCATGGGAATTCCCATCATGAAATCCAAAGGTGCAGGAGATTTCCCACAATGAAAATCGTAAAAAGCATATCCAATATTCCAATTATGTTATTTTAACAGCTGTACTGAATAAATAATTGAGTAATTTAGTAGCTAAACCAAGATGACCTTGGGAATTCGCATGACTTTATTTACCCACTGAAAAATATCCCATTTCCCAAAGAATACTACACTTAGTAAGCCCCTTAGTAAGCTGTTTCCCTTTCGTTCTCGTTGGTCACAAACACCAAAAGATGACATGATAAAAACAATGCCATATAGGAATTCCCATGGTTCCCACACTGATTTGTCAAAAACAGCTCGGGACAGTTCCAAGAATAGCCTATTTTGACCACCCCTAAATTGTCGCCATTTTAAAACTGCAGATTGATGTAAGTGTGCACCGTGATGCCGAATGTCATTATGAATGTTACGATAGCATCACAAAACAATAATTTCAAATGCCCGTTAAAGAGAATACTCCTTCATTAATAATTACTCCACATGGAGTAAAAAGGGAATCGCTCTTTAAAAAGAGTAAAATCTTACTCGAAATGGAGTGTAAACTAACTCAAATTGGAGTGAAATAAATTACATTGTTTATGTTGTAATTGTAATGTTCTTGAGTGTTTCTAACATTTGATGGATTCAATGACAGATTTTTTGCATGTGTGGCTGTGTGTGTTCCAGGGGTTCTAGCTCAGAACATCTACAGAACACAAACATGTGTCGAGCATGTTCAAAATCTGTACTTATAAGCCATCAAACGTGTTCTGCATTGTTCAGTGTTTTTTAGAACATCAAAACTGTTCTGCATGTGTTTTTAGTTTAGAACACATGAAGGTGTTTCTGCAGTGTTCAAAATCTGTACCTTTGAACACATCAAAAGTGTTCCTGCTTGTGTTCTATTCAACACATCAATGTGTTCTGCATTTGTATCTAGTTTAGAACACATGAAAGGTGGTTCTGGCAGTGTTCAAAATCTGTTACATTTGAACACTCAAAAGCGTTTCGTGGACGTGTTCAATTTATATCGTCGGATGTGGTTTTCTGTAAACTTTGCAGTGTAGGGTTCATTCTACAATAGGCAGAAGTATAGTGTTTTACAAATGAACTACATTGTGCAGAGCTGATGCCTAACTCTTGCTTTGGACGTAACTGGGCCTGCATAAAGGCATTTTTTTTTTTTTTTTTTTTTTTTTTTTTTTTTTTAATAAAATTAAAAGAATACGAAAGGTCAAATAACAAAATAAATATCATATACATATTCCTTAGGTGAAATTGCCACATTTTGGTACTCAAGTTCGATATATACTTGGTACGATGTAATGACCGATTTTGACCTTTGACCTTGTGTCAAAGGTCACTAAAGGTAACAGAACAAATGGCAACATCGTATTTCTGAATAGTCAGACCCAGTAGTATAAGTTTATCTGGTTTGCCAACAATTAACAGAACTTCACCAAATTTTACAAAGGACCCTCCAACTAGAGTTTTAAAATCTCAAGCAGTGCGGACTGTAAACTCGTCGAGTTGCGGCGCTTTCAACTCGAGGCTAGCTCCTGTCAACTCGAGGGTAGCGCTTGCAAACTCGCAATGTAGCGATATAAACGCGAGGTGTAGCGCCGCGAACTCGCAGTATAAGCGCTGCACACTCGCAGTATAGCGCTGCAACTCGCAGTGTGCACTGCAAACTCGAGGTGTAGCGATCCAGTAGCGATGCATCTCGGTTGCGCACTGCAAACTCGAGGTGTAGCGATCCAGTAGCGATGCAACTCGGGTTGAGGTGATGTAAACTCGATGTGTAGTGAAGGAAACTCGGGTTGCGGCGATGTAAACTCGAGGAGTAGGGATGTAAACTGAAGGTGTAGCGAGGCAAACTGGGTAGATAGCGCGGTAACTCGGCGTGGCGCGGTGTTACTCGCTGGGGATTTGTCGTGCGTGGCGTGCCATATAAGTAGGTGGTTTGTGTGCTTTGAGATGCAATGGTTATTTGAGCGTGCTGATAGGCGAGTTGGAACCGAGCCGCTAAGTATCATGGGTAAAGCGTATTTTTCACCTACAGCCAAGAATATCGCCTGGGACCCGTAACTTTCAGCAGACAGACTCCACCCATTCCGATTTGCGTTTCTTTAAAACACTTGCGTTACTGACCGTCCAATATTGATCTAGAGTTATCGGGTGGAATAATCTGTGAGGACCCGAAAACAGACAATACGAGGATCCTGGGTTTCCTACCGGAAATCATTTTTACCGAAATTCCTATCCCACAATGCACCAACGATGTACGAGTAGATATGCATCACTCCATGCACGCTCGCGGTTTAGTGCGCCTCCTTTAAACTACGCGCACATTTTGTGGCGCAAAAAATACAAGGCAATCAAAGAGTACTCGTTACTGGTAAAATTTATGTACAGCAAACGGTTTTCGCACAGTTATGACAGAAAAATGACCGTATGACACAAAACACCATAGAATATATATGCGCTATTTATTTTATCTACTCGTACATCGTTGATGCATTCCTATCCCACAATGCATAGGAATTTCGGTAAAAAATGATTTCCGGTAGGAAACCCAGGATCCACGTATAGGGTGTCGACATTTCAATTTGAACATTGCTTACAGAGAGGTTGCGTAATCATTGGATCCCGCTGGCACAAACTCATGCTCAGACGCAATTATCGTACATAATGCACGCAGCTAAGTCAATTATCCTTTACATAAATTACTCTAGTAGATTCAGCCCATCGTGTCACCATACGAAAAGTTTCGGACATCATTGATTAGTTGGGAAAGAAGGCAGATATAGAATTGTAGCCCGATTCATCTGTTTCATGAACGAACTAAGATAATCTGGCCTTTCATATTGACATCATTTTACATAGAGAATCCAAAGACTTTTGTCTTGATCTTGATTGTACAATTGAAAAGCTCCAACGTAACTTAATGTGAGATTAGAGACCGGAAGGTGACTAGTCGTGATTCAGCTGATTTGAAATTATAAACTTATCATGGAATATCTTGGAGTCCGGAATACTTCTAATTTCGTAGGAGAGTTTATTCCAGTCCCGGTGTGAGGAATTTAAGAGTCATACATATCAGAAAGTCCTAGAACTCTAGGTTTCGGAGACTGGGCGTCCTACGGACGCCCATCTCCGAAACCTTTAATCAGGATTCAGAAACTGTGTGTCCTAGGACACAGAGCTTCTGAAAACTAAACTTTTACTTAGTGCGACCCGGTCTCTATTATTTTGGGGACTCTCAAATTCGTTATAACAATCACAAAATCCACGGTCCTCTCAGGAAGCGTCCTAAGACTCTGTGCTATGAAGCAAAGTCCTAGGACCCCGTGGTACTGTGATGTAGCGTCCCAGGACCCTAATCTGTGCTGTGCAATCCTAGGACCCAGTAGTACTGTGATGCAGTATCCACTCCCAGGACTCTAAATTGTGCTGTGTAGTCCTAGGTCCCTGAGGTCCTGTGGTGTAGCGTCCCAAGGCATACAGATCGTACTTTAATTCAAAGGTACTTGGTTACTTAAAAGCAGGCCAAATCCGACCAGTCCGCTGTGGCGTAGTGGTGCAGACCTTCAGACGACCAGGTATGTAATAGTGTATGTGTATGTATGTATTGTAATTTCTAATTCAGTGATTATGTACGTAGGTTCGAGTCCTGGTCGTACCGATTTAATAATCGGTGGGTTTAGAGTTGTTTTAAAACTTTTCTTAAAGGCCGACTCCTATATTTCCCGATGAGGACGCACTCAATTTTTCCAACAAATCGTATGTTTTTTTTGCATTCACAATAATGCTTGTTCATATAAATCACTGTGTGAAATAGCTTAGCTCAAATCGAAGTCCTTCATATAGAAAATTACAACTTTGTTATGCACGGTATCCTATGGCACTGTAAGGCATATACTGTGCATAAATGTTTACTGCACCAAAACGGAAACAAATCTTATTCATCTCTAACTTTGGAATGTAGTATTTTAGGTGACATCTTTAATTTAGATGGCTATTTTTTAATTACTACACAAAAATTTATTTACTTGAATTTTATTACTTCTATTATTTGTTTTATTTATTAGTAATTTTATTACTTTTCTTTTTAAATTTAATTTTATTACTTGTCTTTTCATTGTTTTAAATATTTTAAAATGTTTTTAACATTTTGATATTTAACATTTTGATATTTATAGAGCATGATGTAATATCTGTTTATGGACAGAGGAAGTTTTAAAAAATTGTGGAAAGATGAGATTAATATATGACTATGTGTAATATGTTTTTGTAATGTTTAAACACAGTTTGAAAAGATAGACACTAATATCGTTCTGTAAACAGTGATTAACGCGTTTGTATGGTAAAAATATTTATATACTATATTAAAGGTGCGTGTTCCGATCGTCTTTGGGACCCCCTGATTTACCCGGAAGTAGTATCGATTTTGATATCAGATGAAAGGCCGTATTTTCCTCATTCTCGTCCTGAAATTTAAGCCCTCAAATCCATTTAATTCCCAAGATATAACAAAAAACCGCCGTTTTAGTGGTTAACCATCAATATTAGCACAGTATTGAATAGGACTTTGCAACATGCATTATTGCGTCTACCATCAAAACCGTAAGTTTGTTTCCCACGGTACTTGATGGGGTGAATGTGCAAGTGCCAGGCTCTCATATCAAGTAGAGAACACAATACACATAAATCGGAACAAGCACCTTTAACCGCACAAATGTGGAAATGTAAACAGTGCCGTTGATTTGTAAAAACAGGTATTAATACAATGAAAGATGAACGCCATCAATCACCCATTAACATCTTTGCGTGTCCAAATAATTAATGAATACTTTAACATGATAATAGATTAACATTTATTAGTGTTAACACCGTTAATATAATTAAGTGTATGTTACGTGCTGCTCTTAATAAATGCAATATAGTGTTAATGTATTAGCAATTGTTTTTGCAGTGTATTAATAGCTCGCATGTGACAAAATGCTAGACAGTGTAGATGAAAACGTATAGGTTTATACATGTATACTACTAGGCTGCAATAAGGCTCAACTATTTTGGGTGTATAGGTGCACTGCTTTCTTCCTTGGCATCTGGAAAACTGCTGTAAAATGTGTGATAATGCACTAGTTATATTTCGAAAGTAATGTAATTTGATTGGCGAACTGTTATGTTTTATCCAATTAATTGCAATTGTACAGCAGATTTAAGGCAATTTACTCCGCGCTCATTAATTTCACCTCGATTGGTCCATGCACTATCAGCTGTACCGACTATTGAGCATCTCGTTCTGGGCATTTTGATGCACTTACGTTAAACTAGCAGAGATAGGGCAGATTTCAAATACACGGAATTCAGTGGAATTTGACAGTGCAAATGACAGTTGCACTCTGGTAGTTACATGGGATTGTGGGGCTTTCTGCTCTGGAGCGTAATCAATAATAGTAAGTAATTTCACATCAGGTGTAATCACTTTTGCCTTTGTTTGATGACATTTACAATTAGGTCTGTGCGCCCTTAGCATTTTCATCATTTACCTCAATGAGTGTTATCAAAGGCTTTCCAGAAATCTATGAAGGTACTTATGGACAATATGCCCGTTGCAAAAAAATAAGACTGCCGTCGTCTAGATCTTCACACCGCATTAATTCTTCAGGTGGTATTCAATCATCGCCACAGGTCTTTTCTTCTACATGTCCTAGAGAATCTTTGCCGTCTTGTGCCAATCCTGGTCGAGTGGCAACTCGTTTTGAGATTATATGCAATATACATGTAGTTGGGATCATTTTCATCAGCAGCATTCGGGAATTTCCAAGAAGACCTTTAAAGTCGCTGTACCAGTTTTATAGCTTTTCTTATTGGGTATTCATTAAGCTGTCCTTTTCTTGAAGTTTTGCTAGTTCTGACCATTATTGCTTTTTGCGTGTGCTTGCTCTTCTACAATTAATCTGATGTTGAGCTCATCCTCTGAGACCTTGATTTATGTTTCATCCAGTTTCCTCTTATCAAGCTTATCTAACATCTGACGGGGCGCCAAAAGATTTATTGTAATTATCAATTGGTATTTTCTGCTCCTTTTCGTGCAAAAACAAGCACCAACTGGGATAAAGGTAGTATTTAGGACGATCTTGAAGTGATGAATGGAGATGTCGTCATAAAGTCTGCGCAAGGCAGCAAAATTGTAAATTTCCATAGACACAGTGTAGAAACTAAAAAAAAAAGTTAGGAATATCAAATTTCCATGCGGTTTTTGGCTCTAAATTATGGCAAATGACTAGTTTTATATAAACAGAGACTTTTTAGTGCTATGCTGTTGGTAAGCCAGCAAAATGGTCAAATATCCATTATCCGTGGCATCCAATATCCAGTATTTTCATACCTGTCTTGACATCATAGTGACGTCATATTCTGGATGTTTGCACTTGTTTTGATGTCAATAGAAAGAAGACCATCTACGCTATTCAGTGGTGTCAAATTTATTTTGAAGTATTGCATGTTTAATAAGGAAACTCCGGGGGTTGGTAACCTCACTCCCCAAAAAGGGGGATCAGATAGACGAGGGTTATAATACTTGTGCCAGTTCTCTTCAGCTGTACTTTGTTCATACGCATCATTGAATGACTTCTCTTCTTCGCCTTTCTCATATTTATCTGTCGCAGATACATTAGCATCTTGCAGAGGTTGAGGTTGCGTACCTCAATTATGGACTTCTCTTTGAGGTCATTTTTATCTCTGAGCAGACGCCAATCATGTCGAGTCTCTCTTGGCTCCATTTTGTGTTACCCGAGACTGTACCTAACCCGTGTAAAGACCATGTTATGGTCTGAGCCCAAACTGACAAAAGTGCTGTATGCCTCTACATGCAGAATGCAGCTCCTCCATTTCTTTCGGGTCAATGTGAATTCCAGCTGATTTTTGCTACCTCCAGAGCTTTCCCACATTCTTGCACTGATGAGCTTTGTTTACCTTCAAGATGCAACAGATTTTTACACTTTCTCGTTCTTTCTTCGCGGCAAGAGGACGTGGCATCTTTCAGTCCGATCCTTGCAATCTCCTACTACCAGTCTCTTCTGCCATGTTGGTTGGAAAATAAGTAACTACCACAGTTGAAGCAAGATTTCCTTGACAATTGCTATGAGGATACGATCCAGGCGGGGCTTTACACTTGCTAACGAGTTCAATGCCCCGAGGTAAGAAGTATTTCTAATCATCCAGTGCCTGCTTCCATGTGCTAGTTGTTCCAACTGCCAGTTCGTCTGTTACCAGTCCAATTACATTCATTTCATGGCCACTGCGTCGCATTATTGTACGAGATTGCATGTAAAAATGTTGGCAATTCGACTAACTAGTTATGGACCATGTGGAAATGGGAGTGAGGGGAAAACGGCTACATGTATTTGGAACAAAGGGCGTTTAGACCAATTGGAGCCCAACTGGCAACTAGTCTAACTGGCGATTGGACTAGCAAATGCCTAAATGATCGTACAACTGGCGACTGGACCAAGTGGTCATTGGCTTCTAATTGTCAATGGTCAAAATGGAAAGTGCACGGACATTGACCCTTCTCCACTCGGACAGCAGCTGGACAGAAGTAGAAAGTACACTTACTGCAGATATGGCCCTACTTGCATATCTCAAGACCTGGAGACTGAAGCTGAGCGAAGCCAAGACCACAGCTACTGCCTTCCACCTCAACACAAAAGAGGCTCATTGCCAGCTTCAAATCAACCTCAATGGACCGCCTCTGCCATACAATCAAACACCAACCTATCTGGGAGTGAAGCTTGACCGGCAGCTTACTTACCGGCAGCACCTCGAGTCCGTATGCGCCAAGGTATCTTCGAGGAATAACCTCCTGTGCCGACTTCCTGGATCCTCATGGGGTACCAGCTCAACGACTCTAAGCACTACCGCCTTGGCTCTGGTCTACAGCGCTCTGGTCTACTGAATATGCCGCCCCAGCATGGTGCAACAGCTCTCACACAAAGAACCTGGACACAGTACTCAACGAGACCTTGAGACCGGTTGCCTCCGTCCTACTCCATCTGAGTTTCTACGAGTGCTTTCAGGCATTGCACCTGCAGTGCTTCGGAGAGAACACCACACGCACAAACTAGTGAATAAGGCTCTGCTGGACAACAAGCACCTGCTGCATAACACTGTCAAGGAATCACACCAGGTCGGCAGACAGAGACTGTGCTCTCGTCGACCTAATTCTGTCGACACGCTGCTGAACTGCCCAGCTCCCCATTCAACATCTTACAGACATGGAATACTACCTGGTTAGATACTTCAAGACCAGATCAACTCACTATTACACCTATGACAGAACTACCACCTGGTAGCAATCTTCCACGCAAGGAATGGGTCACCTTAAACCGCTTCAACAGCAATATGCACCGATGGGGGCTGCAGCCATCGCCAGCCTGCCAATGTGGTTCTCCATCACAGACTGCAGATCACATTCTCAATGAGTGCCCTACCTTTCGTCCACCGGTGGACATAGACTTCTCAAACCCCAACCAATCAACAGTGAGCTGGCTCCACCGTTTACAACATATTTAGCTGCTGCCTCATACGCAAGAAGAAGAAGACCCAACCAACAAAATAAGTAATGAAACAAATTATTCAAAACGCTATAATGTCCAGATTTAGTGCGTAAATGTTTCATTAATTAAAAATAAATCGTTAAAGAATTATATTAACTCTTGCTGTCTTTCCAACGAACAAAATTGAATCTGAAATAATAATGAGGCATTATGTAACTTTGTTTCAAATCGTCGGATGTGTATTGCATACCGAAATTCGAAAAACGTTTCTGAGAAAATTGCATTTGAAAAATTACAAACTTTGTAGAGTACGTATCAATTATTCAAGGTTCTTATTATTAAAGTAAATTGATAAATGAGATCAACACTCCGAAAATATATATTATCTTGTATTAATGTAATGGCGCGTGATAAGATAAAATAGATGAAATTAAATTAATACGTATCCGTCAGTATGGAACAAAAAATACGACTTTCGCCGATTTGCTGTAAGAGATGATTTGCATGTTGATGTTGATGTTTTGTTTGTATAAGAAATAATTTTAGTAGTGATTAAAATTTGTATTAAAAACACAAATACTTGCGTTACGAGGGGTTAGTATCCGTCTAAAATAACAAAATGTCTATTCTAAACATCCGTCAAAAATGGCCAAATTTATGTACTTTAAAGTTTTGAAAGCTTGTAAAGGTTGACGTGCAGTACATTTTCACTATTTTTAGTGATAAAAATACAACATCCGTCGCTATGATATATACCCGACGATATTATTTTTATAACTGGAAATACCAAGAGGAAATAGAAACAATTGAAACAATTAGAGAGAATGAAAGAGAATAAAAAGTGACAACACTGAACCATGGCCATGGCGAGACCAATAATTTAAAACCAAACTTGAACGATTTGGAACAGGAACAGTCATATTGGGCTATTTCAGAAATTATCCACACCCCCTTATTTCCCACACCCTTCTTCTCCAAAAATGCACTGGAATTTCCATAGTGAAATCCAGAACGTGCATTGGAATTCCCATCATGAAATTCAGAAAGTGCATGGGAATTCCTATTATGAAATCCAAAGGTGCAGTAGAATTCCCACAATGAAAATCGGAAAAAGCATATCCAATATTCCAATTATGTTATTTTAACACATGTACTGAATAAATAATTGAGTAATTTAGTAGCTAACCCAAGATGACCTTGGAATTTCCCTGACTTTACTTAACCACTGAAAAAAATTCCATTTCCAAAGAATACTATCACTTATTAAGCCAATTAGTAGGCTGTTTTTCCCCTTCGTTCTCGTTGGTCACAAAACACCCCAAAAAAAAAAGAATAAACGATGAAAAAATGCCATAACTAATGTCCCATGGTTCCCACACTGATTTGTCAAAACAGCTTGGGAATTCTCATAGGTTATTTCGATTTTGAATTGTCATGGGGGTGGACAGTTCCTAAATATCCTATTTTGACCACCCCTAAATTGGTTGCCATTTTAAAACTGCATTGATGTAAGTTTGCACCATGATGCCGAATGCCATTATGAATCAAAAAACAATAATTTCAAATGCCCTTTAAAGAATACTCCTTCGTTAAAAGTACTCCATATGGAGTAAAAAGGGATCGCTCTTTAAAAAGAGTAAAATCGTACTGAAATGGAGTGAAAACTAACTCAAAAAGGAGTGAAATTTACTCCATTTCTAGTAAGATTTTCCACTCCTTTTTTGCATGGAGCGATCCCTTTTTTACTCCATTTTTTTACAGTGTATAGATTTATGGTGTTTCATTTCAAGCAGACAGTCAATTGTTCTGTGTTTTATACTTGTATTTGAAACCAGCTGCATGGGACATCCACAAGTAGCACACACAGTCCCCGAACCCTCCAAATTTAGGGATCCTGAGATTTTTGCAATGTAAAAAATTCAGAGTCCAACTTATTTCACTTCCTAGACTCTTCCTTTTATTACCTATATGCCATAGGACCTGCTTTTATTACCGATATCCCACTATAATCAAAACCTATTTTCTGTATAACTCCTAATTTCAAAACACGTTCCTAGGACTGTGAAACGCAAAACACAATGTCCGAGCTGAAACCCTCTAAGATGCTAGGACTGGCTCGCTCGTGACAGCTCGGCCAGTATTTCTATAAAATTACATCTTGAGTATGTCCTTGACCAAGGGTTCTTTGATGGAGAGTGGGTTTATGGTTTCTGGTAGAAACTGTAGTAGTCCTGTTGTTGAAATCAAGATGATCACCGAACTCGATCAAATGTTTTACGAATGATCTCATGGAGTTGGCAAGTCTCTTGTTGCGTCGCCTTTCCTCAAGGTAGGTACACATGTAGTTTGTAGTTGGTTTAGTCATGCCTGTCACAGTATCTCCCCTAAGCTCATCATGAAGCAGGCGGCACGGCCGCTGACAGCTTCACCTTCCAGATCTTGTGTTTAGTGAAGAAATCCCAAACCGTACTACAGTACTCGACGTGAGGACGAATAAAGACGAGATACAACAGCAGACACGAGTTCCGTCGGAAGTTTCCGTAACCTGACCCATCTGACACCTTTTTTTTTCTTTCACACTTATGAATTCAGAAACTTTAACGGAATAAACCTGTACTTTATTCCGTGAAAGGTTTCCGTCAGCATCGGGAGTGGGTTTTAAACATGGCGGATCACACACTACTAGTATCACAAGCTCGATCACAACAAAATTGTTAAAAGTCAGTTCTAAAAATATCCACATTCAAGATACAGCTGAAGTAGTAACATCCAAAAAGTTCAGTAAAAGGTGGCGATAATTATAAAGGCCACAATAACATAGCACATTTCATTAATCACAGAATTGATTTTTCTCTGCTATTGGACTACATGTTTCAATCGTTATAGCGTGGAATTTTAATTTCACCCACTGTATATGCCCCTCATTCAATGCCCACACCTTCGGAAAAGTACTAGAGGTGACACGATGGGTTGCACTTCTTGCCAGTTTGGATAATTATATGTAATGTTTGAGTAATAAAAGGTATCTTTTTCTTCGTAAATTGAGGTGCCAGTCCAGACCGTTAACATCCAGTAACTGTACTGAGCAATGCACACTAACATATGTGTGATTTGAAAAGCCCGCGGTAATCATAATGGAATGACATCACCCTAATTTGCATTTGAATATCAAGTATCATGCTGATCTTACATGTGTACCTGTCTTGAGTGATATCACCAATAAGTTTGATCTTTCCTGGGCCATAAGTAAGCTTACAAAATCCTTGTCAACTGCATCATATGAAAGTCTTCAAATCCCTATGAAGAAACCAAGGAAATCTAAGAAGGGACTGGATATATGGAATCCTCAGATTGCTGAATGCGTCAAGTGGAGTAAAAGATATTATGCAGAGTGGGTGCAAGCTGGATCACCCCAGAATCATAATCATCCATCTGTCCACAAAAGGAAACAGGCTAAAGCAAATTTGAGAGCTGCAATTAGACGAACTAGGGCTAGAATGAGGGAAGCAAGATATACTGAGATTATGGATGCCAAATTGGAAAATACAAAGCTTTTCCATTCCCTTTGAAAAAGCAACGTACCTCAACCTCAATCATTACTGACAAGCTTATTATTGATGGGGTGGAGATGTCTGGTGATTTGGAAGTTGGTCAAGGGTTTACACAACATTTCAGAGATCTAGCAACACCAAAGGATGATGAACGGTTTAATGATAACTTCAGAAATACATCTGAACTTAGAGTATTGCTTCTAGAACATCTTCACAGAACTAGTGAAACCAGTGGAAGTGACGAGTTTAAGTCATTTACCTCTGAGGACATTAGGAAACTTATAACTTCTTTTGAAAATGGAAAAGCCCAGGATGCAGATGGCATCTCAGCTGAACATCTGAAGTACATGGGAAAAGGTGCTTTGGAGGATGTAACTAAGATTATCAACTACATGCTTTTTACATAGCAGGTTCCGCCAACTCTTATGTATGGTCATCTTACTCCGATTCTTAAAAAGCAGAAAGACGGACCCAAGCTCTTATCGTGGGAATAACAGTTACATCAACAATTGGCAAGCTTCTTGAAAAAGCATGGCTGCTTACAGTCCAAGATATCTTTGATGCCAACCAGAATCCGCTTCAGAGAGACTTCACGTCCGGCTGCTCACCAATTAATGCGGCTCTACTAGTTACCTTTCAATTGTGGAAGCCAAAGAGTGCGGAAGACCTTTGTATGTTACATTGTTAGATGCCTCAAAGGCATTTGACGTAGTAAATCATGACAACATCTTTGACGAAATGCATAATATGGATATCAGTGGCAGACCTTGGCTCACCTTTTTGAGTATGTATAATGAACTATCAACATCTGTTAAATGGAAAGGCTGTATTGCTGACCCATTTAGTGTGCAACAGGGTGTGAGTCAGGGTGGAGTCTCTTCTGCTCCAAGTTATAAATGCTATACAAATTCGCTACTTAATTCTCTTGATGAGTACCACAAGGGCCATCGAATTGTATCAATTAATATTCCAGCACCCACCTTTGCAGATGATATGGCTGTCTTAGCATCAAATCATACTGATAGTCAAATGGCACTCAATATTGTGAGGTCAGTAGTGCAAGAAGATCATCTATAATCTGATCAACGCTAGTAAGAGTGCTACAATTGCGTATAACACCACTATCAGCTCCCACTATCAATTAATGATGATGACATACATAACCCTGCATCAAGTCGATCCATCTTGGTGTTTGTGAGAAACTCCCAACAAACGACCTTGATGAACTATACAGATTGCAAGCAGAACCATCTATTCTTTAATGGGGCGGTTTGCATGGTAAAAATGGTCTTTCACCTGCTATCTCATAACAAAATCTGGCTTGTGTATGTTAATATACCCAGACTGCTATTTGGGATGGAAGTTACGGCACATACGAACTCTGGATGTAAGCCAACCTGGAGAGATATCAGAGGAAAATACTACGACAACTGCAATTTCTTCCGGAATCTCACACTCCTAGCAATGCTGCTGTATATGGAACTGCTTGGTGTCTCAACCTATCACTGCTATTATCGAGCAAGCCATTATGATATTGGCTGGCAGCATTCTGCGTAGTGATTCTTTCTTGGAGAATGATATCGCCCACCGCATTGCATGTCAAAAAATCAAATAGTAAGAGCTGGTTCATCAATGTTAGAAAATTTACTAGCAATATGATCTTCTCTGTCAATAAATGATCTTATCAATGCAACTCCTAATCCAGTTGAATGGAAAGAATGTGTCTGCATCTGTAAACTCCTACTGTTTAGGGAAATATGTGATGATGCCAAAGACAAATCCACGCTTCGTTTCCCTCCACTTAATACTTTTAAGTTTAGGATTCCTCATCCCCGTGTGGAAGACACTCAGTAACGGCACCCACGGGGAAGTTTGAAAGCGCTACAATTAAAGCTTGCTCTTAACTGGTACTTATTTCTAAAGGGCAATCGGCAAGATTTAAAATCAATATGAGTTTAATCCTACCTGTCCTATGTGCCATGTAGAGCCAGAAAGACGTATGCATTTTGTTTTAGATGTCGCGAGCTGAGGGAGTCGCCAATCTTAGATTGTGATGCTTCATACGCTTCTCTGTAGATTCTTTTCACGAAATGCTGTGGACCTTATATTCAACGATCAGTGTTTCCTGTTACAAATAATCATGGATTGGTACCCATACCGTCCTCGACAATCTCAATTTGTTCCAGAATTGCTTCACTCTACAAGAAATTGAGCCTGTAACACGGTTGCCTTTTTTATAGCATTCATACACGGAGGTGTGTCCTGATTAGTCATATAAAGGTCTAATTATCCCTCTCATATCTAATTTGCGTTTAGGCTATTTGCATATATGTCCATTCCTATGCTAATGCATTACGATTATTTCGCTCACACAATTTACATGCGGTAAATGGCATTCTGTAAATGCTTGCAAGAACTCCAACTTAACCAACTTGTATAGTTATTACCTATGAAAAGTCTAGTGCGACTCATGAATAGGTCAGCTTCATATGGGGGAATGCTCACTAAAATCTATATCCTTAGAACTTAGACAGTTGCTCTTATGGCTGATTTTAAGTCGCAGCCAAACTTATTTCCGCAATTAATGGTCTATTTATGAAGATCCCAATAGTCATATTTATGAACTTGTACCTGTATGTCCTCCTATTATGTTGTTTTGACTATTCTGGTGGTGGGTCAACGTTTTTGATTGTAAATGGTGGCGGGATAATGATCAACAACTATGCCAGCTTTTTATGTTTGCATCAGTCTCATCTACAACACCTTTGGTGGTGCGCCTGAATTACAAGGCGGGAATTCCAGTAGCAGCAAGCAGCAAGTAGGCCTAAATACTACGTTTAGCAACGAGATATTCAATAATTAAAGTGTTCTGGATGTTTCTCCACGTTCCTTGAAGTGACCTTTTGTTCAATAATTATTGACGTTTCTTCTTACATTACAATATTATATTGTAGGTCTTATAGCAATTGTCAATCTAATATGCCCAACCCGTGAACAAAATTGAATTTCCGCCATTTTGTTAAAATAAGCCCAGACTTATTCTTGCATTTTTTAAAGATGTTTTCACCAGTTATATTAGATTACCTACAGTTTAGTAATATTGCCAGAGAACCGAAAATTCTGGAAGTATGTAAAAATGGATGCCAAAAATTAGATTTTAAAATTCTCGCATCACATTTTAAAATGACGTCTGTATCAGTGCAATGTGCATTCGCTCCTCTTTTCTGCTTTCCTTTGTATATTGCTTCCTTCTTATAACATATTAATGAATTCAACTTTCTCTGTCCAATACTTCGTTTTTTAACATAGACTAACTTAAATGATACTTAATTTACTTCACTCTTTCGCATCCATAAAGATAGCGCTTAGAGTAAGAACAACATTATGGTAAATTGATCACTTATCAGATATCAATGCAAAATGAATTCGCTCCCATTTCCCGCTACCCTTTCAATATTCCATACTAATAAAGCAGAACAAATCTAAACTTTCTCCAGGCCAGTGAAGATTTATTCACCCCCTTTCTTGCCTACCTTTAAATATACTAGCAGTTTCAAAAAACGTCTGTAGCATTTCCCGCTTTCCTTTTTGGATTGCTTCCTTCTTGCACACAATTATCTATGTAGGTTATGCACGTGTTATATATATTACAAAAGTGATGTAAATTCATAATAGACTGGTGTTTTCTCTAATTAAATGACATTTGATCAGCAAATTCGGGGCAGTTTACTCCGCGTTCATCAATGCCACCTTGATGTACTTTAGGTTAACTGATTCATAACTACAATATTTTCCAATCACCATATGTTGAAATGTCGTCATTTGATGAAGTTTGCTTGTACTTTGGCGTGATATTGTTGGATTTCGTTTTGAGAGTTTTAAATGTAGGAAGTTTATCAAAGTCATGACTGGTTAATAATATTTCTATGATTATTATAGTAGATTCAACCCATCGTGTCACCTCTAGTACTTGTCCGAAGGTATGGGCATTGAATGAGGGGCATGTACAGTGGGTGTAAATTAAAATCGGGATTAAAATTCCACCTTCTATTGAAACATGCAGTCCGATCGCAGAGAGAAATCAATGTTATGCTTAATAAAAGCATTCATGTCAACGTAAGCGCATTTGTAGCTACAAAAACATAGCTCTCAAACATTCTGACTAATCGCATTTGCTTCAGTGGTATTTAATGTGACGGTGAGTTGAATGTTGGTGACTTTTGAGCGCCCGTGTTTTGGATACGAAGGAACACAAGAGTCTTTGAAAATGATGGCAACATGAAAAGCCAGATTATCTTAATTCGTTCATGAAATGGATGAATCGGGCCACGTGTTTTCTTTTTCTGGCCCCTATCCCAACTAATCGACGCTGTCCAAAACTTTTCCTCTGGTGACACGATGGGTTGAATCTACTATAGTTAACGGTTGTGTGAAAATTAGAGGCACCCGTTACTTCTCGACTGACTGAGCACAGATTAAAGACAAAAAGAGGCATTTTCAAAATTCACAAAGCGATATCATTACTTCGGTTGATTGACAAACACTAACTTAAAATTTGAGTACTGTTAAGTAATGTGTGTATCCCCACATTTTTCAAATAATCTCTTGACATCGGTGTATACATGGTATTGATGAGTCTGGTCAGACGCTGCTAAGTTAGCATCCCATTTCCTCCTGTAAAAACGGGATAAGTCATCCAGTGTACTCTCTGCATAGCACGGGTATACAAAGAAGGTGGTCCCAAACGAAGCTCGATGGAGCTATGGATTGTGGTCTGGCGAATCTGTAAGCCCTGCCATTCGTTGGATGATGTCCTCACAGAACAAGGCAATACCATAATAAGCAGCATCACATGCTACGTACGACATATGTTGAAAAGGCCTCTTTTTGTCTTTAATCTGCGCTCAGTCAGCCGTTAAGTAACGGATGTCTGTAATTTTCTCACAACAGTTAAAGTACCACCGCCTGCGTGACTCCTAGCTGAGACTAATAAAAATGCTATCGTTTATTAATTTCGAAACGTTTCGACTTGCCAGACTACCCATAATCCCTCACGAGTCAATTCATCGCAATGCAAAAATGCGAAATTTGCTGCAACTTTAACCATTTTTTTACCAAAATTCTAGAGGGTGTCCTAGAAAGATTATGTCACCATTTGATGTAGAAATATGTTCTATAGAGATGACAGTTTTGTTTTAAGGTGGACACCCCTAGGTTTTAATAGCATTTAGGTTTTGCTTGCATCATTTTAGTCACGCTTTCAATGTTTAAGCGGAAATGTCGCTGCAACCCTGTTGCCAAGTTGAATCGTTGTTACACGATTGTAAACGTGTACTGTGACATGGCGTATCGTTCAATAGTATTGTGTTGTGACACCATTACTAGGGAATAATTACGCGACGTATCGTATGCCGGGTGGGGGGGGGGGGGGGGGGGTATCACATAATTATGAAATGGATATGGGTGTAAGGCCAGCGCTTCCAAACCCAGGGGAATTCGGTGACAGAGTACTCAAACAAATAGGGGTACTGTGTTTGGTGAGAGACTTCCAATTTTCTTGTCCCTTGTCTTAAAGTGTACAACTTGTCAAATAATAACCTCCACCAAATTAAAATTTATTCGGATGTCGGCAAGGGGAGCCTCCACGAGCTTCAGTGGTAGCACCAGACTTCCTTTTCTGGGGAAACCTGGGAAGGGGAAGTTAAATCTTTTGGGGAAACTTCCAAATTTTGGCCCGGAAAACTTCCAAATTTTGGGTCAAAAAGGTCCACTTGTTGCTAATTGTTTTGATAAAAATGTCCTAAATTTAGAGAAATCTTGTTGGTGTTGAAATATTCAAAAGTCCAAAAAGGACCATTTTAGGGACTATGAGCTAATAAAATCTCAATTCCCATGGCGCATTTCAATTACTTCCAATCACCAGTATATTGAGCAAATACACCCCCTGTTTTTAGTATGATTTATGAAACCCAGAACATGCATAGTCAGCTGTTGTTAACATGTGCACATCCAATTCATTTGATGAAGTCAGCCCCTGGGAGATTAGCATGCCCTGCCTCATAGTGATGCATACCAGCTTATAAGTTAGTTTGAAGGACGGTGAATTGTTGTAAGTTCAAGCCTTTATAACCAGTTACATAATTATGTCAATAGTTGTTAATTGTACTGGGTATTTTCTTACACGTGGCACTATTGTTAACATAATATCACGCAACTCTTTTGTCCTCTTTCAATTTATGTCAATATGGGAAAGCCAGCTGCAGATGACATTTCTTTTCAATAGCAGATAACTTTTTTAAACTGGCAACCATACATTACATTGTTATGCGTTCCAGACATACAGTGCAAAATACCATCATGCTGCAAATGTCACGTGTTTTGTACCATGTGACTAAGTCTAGACATAATGAGTCACGCAGCCCCCTACAGTTAAAGCAATAATGGCACATTTTGAAGAGCGCCCCCAACTTTAAAAAGTTGATATTTTGGCACAGTAAAGTCGGGATCCCGACTTTTCTTGGTAAAAAATGCAGAAAAATCGTATTCTTGAAAAATACGGCGCCGAGCGAGGTTTTACTACAAAAGTGGACTTCTTTGATGAGAAATAGCGGGCCGCGCCGTCGATTTGCTTTACTTCGATGAAAAATAGTCGCTGATAGTGGCTTAATATTATGAAACTCTCTGCTGTAACACTTTACATGTAATTAATTAAAAAACAAATCTAACAACATATGGTATGCATGCCTGCCTATTTATGGGACGTTCTGGAGGATAACACATCTTGACACGACAGCCAATATGAACGTTATCTTTGGTTAACGTTACATCGATGACGTTTTTCATCTTGTGGTCAGAGGGCATCGAGGCCTTCAATAAAGTTGGTTGAGTTTGCCAACAATACCATCCATCCATAAATTTACTACGGAATAATTGGATTAGTATTCCTTTCTCGATGTGGAACTAGTCAACCATTCAAATTAGGCAAGTGGTCACCGACTAATACCAGCCGACTGATAAGCATCAGTATCTTAAATGGCAATCTGGGCACCCATTCATGACAAAACAAAGTCTTCATAAGTCTTGCTTCCATCTACGTCGACTTGTACTTCGGATGAGTACTGGAAGAAAGACTTGCAGATCTCATCCAACTTATTAGTGGATGGGCCAATGTAAAATTCGGTGAAGTTAATGTTAATTGTTTGGCAACCACTATAAACGTATACTGACTATTCAAAAATTCGATGTTGCCATTTTTCTTTGACCTTTAGTGGCCTTGACGCAAGGTCAAAGGGTCAATGGTCATACTCGCCAAGTATATCAACCTTGGTACAAAATTGTGGCAAAATTTAAAAAATCTAAAAAACAACAAATATGATATTTTATTTGTTATTTGACCTTCTTTTTCTGGTTATATGCAAATAACCTAATAGAGGACAATACTATGGCCATAAATGCTTTATGCAAGAACCAGTCCTATTATCCAAAGCAAGAGTTAGGCCTCAAGTTTTGCACAATGCAGTCATCTGTAAACATTCGGCTTGATATGTTAGAATGAAACCTGACACAACCCAATATTCTTGCTATTAAAACCCATGGGTAAGTAAAGTAACAAACGTTGATTATAAAAATGTGCAAGAGGGAAATGAGCGATGTTGTATGTAGAAGTCTATACCAAAATTCAGAACGATTTGTGGTTCTTACCGTGAAATAACCATGAATCGCACTTCAGAGACAAAAGTTAATATATTATCATTAGTGGAGTCCACATGTTTGAAGGTGTGGGGGAGGGGGGGAGTAGGACCCCATAGCTCTACCATTTTTGCCAAACAAGCGCCCTAGCATACCAGAGATTTGGGCCAATTTAACCAACAATTTGTTTTTTTTTCTCTCAAAAGGTTGAATTGTAAGCCAAAATTTGGACCATGCTGACGTAGATTGAGGAAATGTGACTAATTTTCCATCAAAAATGAGAAAATTTGAATATTACCATTGCTATAACAAAATTGGCATGAAAAAAAAGGGTCATGGTATACCAGAAGGTTTGACAATGAGACGATGTCTGGGGCAAGTCCCCGTATGGTCAATCGTGTTGAGCTCCCACACCGGCCTATACCAAAACCCCATGCAGTCATAACAAGAGCTATTCTAATAATGCTATTAATGCCCCCCATTGTAGGTTAAACCAAATTTGTTAAACAGTTTGTAAAAATGTGTGGCAAGACAAAATTGTGATTTTCTTCATTTGTATGATGCTTTATCCTTTTCACCATATATAGAACCTGAATAGTATATAGTCTAAAGCAGATCAAGTTGGCCATCTTACCCCCCCCCCCCCTCCCCAATCATAGCTGATGATTAATGCCTGTTAAGTAAAATGGTTGTGGTAAACAGTTAGTAAATAAAATGTTCCAGGACAAAATTGAAATTTTCGCCATAAAAAATGTGCTAATATGGAAAACAGCTCAGATTAGATGTAATATCTTGTTCAACCAATAAGTTAAGTGTTCCTAACAATTTAGGTTAATCCTAGGATTCCAAAAGGGTATAGTTTGTACTATCTGCGGCCCGACGACAAACGAAAGTTTGGGAGTTATAGGCTAAAAAAACAGGCAAAAATCAATAAAAATGACATTTTCGTTGTACAGGGTTTTCAAATTTAAAAATTACTCCGATTTGGAGATAAAATAAAAAATGGTGCAAATTATAGAGGCGAGATCATTAGGATAAAAAAAAGGAATAGTTTTGAGGTCTTAAGCTTACTTTACGAAGATATAGGTGGGGGGGGAAACAAAGGTCAAGCCCCCTTTATGATTAACAACTATAACTTGCGTATACTTTTCAAAATGCATTGTTGGAATCAATTTTAAACTTTGACCACTGTTATTGACCTTTGGACTCCCGAAAAATGTCCCCTCCCTACCGATAACTCACTAGTTTGGTAAATGTTGACACCCCCTTACCTACCAAAATCAGTTGAATCAGCTCATTTAAAAAAATTCACAGATGAAAACTTACTTTGGGACCACTCAAAAGACCAAACGGAAGAAAAACCACATTTTAAAACTGATGCAGTATGCCAATTGTCCCAAAGTGATGATCTAATTGTTACAGAAATCTATTTAAATTATACACTAAGCTTTGAGTTTTGATCGTGAATGTGGCACTGGAGTATGAAGATGGAGAATATCTTGAGATCAGCAGCTGGTTGCCATCGCACCCCCCCCCCCCACAACCAAACCACACCAAAAGGGCCACAAAAGGTCCATTTCTTGATTTGGCTAAAATGTAGTCAAAGTGTTAGAGAAAATTTGACAAGAAAGTCCACTTTTTAGTGATGAGAGATGTTCAAAAGGACAATTTTTCGGGGGGGTAGTCTGCTTTTACCTATTAAAAAAGTCCAACATTTTCAGTCCGCACCCCCTAAACAAGGAGTTTCAAAAAGCACTGCTAAAAAGTACAAGTAATTTTTCGGTCAAAAAACACCCCTCTAAACAAGTATGGTAAGTGTTAAATTCCTATACCCTTAATAAAGTATTGGCAATGTTGACACCTGAGCAAGCTAGAAATTTGTTTCTTTGTAGGCTTATATGAATAGCTAATTTACACAAGAATGAAGCCGATACGATTACAAACTCAAATTCCCCATTACACTTAATTTCAAGTGTGAAAGTACACCCTTTTCTCCAGATTTCAGGAGCTTTGCTATCCTTTTCACGTTACGTATTCGCGGTTTTTTATAACAAAAATTCCTTCCCGGGATTTGGTCTATATAGACTACACAAGCCATTTCTCTTGCGCATTTTCATTAAAACAAATTGGTTTACGTACCATGGGCATTAAATCGCAATGGTATTTGGGGTTGTGTAGGTTTCACTATACATCTGTGAAAAAATATATGAGTCTACGAACTCTTGCTTGGACAGGACCTGGGTATAATAACAGCCAAAATCTTATGCATATTATGTCTCTAATTAGCTTATTTGCATATAAACAATCTCTTCCGAAAAACAAAAAGCTCAATCAATGTAGAAATAAATATAATGATTTTGGTTACCAAAGTCGATATACTTTGACGATGTATGACCCGCTGACTTTTGACCCCGTGTCAAGGTCTCTAAAGGTAAACGGAAAAAATGGCAACATCGCTGTTCTGAATAGTCAGACCCCGTAGAATACATTTATCGTGGTTGCCAACAATGAACATGAACTTCATCAAATCACTTCTGGAGCACATAGGACCCTCCACTATATAGAGGATACCCACACCTATAGTTTAACAACAAATTAAGAAGGCGGTGGCTCTTACACGTACCACTGCCTCTCCATCCTAGGTCTTCCTATAGATCCAACACTTCAAGTAACAGGGTACCGTTAGTATTGGACTTTATTGCTCCGCCCAGTATTGGTGTACTCCATACTTTTGCTCATATTTCAGGCTTCAGAAAGGTGGAGGCTGCCATTCCAATGGTCCGGTTGCAGCTTTTTCAGAGACTAAAAATCTTAAAGCACTCAGTGTTAGAATCTACGGTTTCTAAATCTTCAACATTCCTCCTCACAAGGGTTTTCACCTTAAAAATTGTACTGCATACAAACATAAATATCATATGAGGGCATTTTTGGTGGGGGGGGGGCACATACATAACCAGTTATACTCAGCAGTACACCCAACACTTCAAAAAATACAATTAAATATGTCTTAATTGTATTCATACAATGTCATCTACCTCATTACATGCAAAAAGTGCAACTGTAAAAAGTTTCCGTAAAATTTACGGAAAATTTTGCCGCCCCCCATACCAGTATTTCCAGGACATTTTTAGGGTAAATTTACAGAAAGTTCTGTCAATTTAACGGAATTTTGACAGTAATTTTACAGAAATTTGTCTCATATTACGGAAAAAAATGAGTATTTTTAACAGAATTTTTCCGTAATTTAAAATTACGGAACCAAAAAAAAAAGTCCGGAAATATTGCTGCCAGAAATTTTTGAAATATTTCCGTAAATTAACATTTTTTATGTTTTTTGCTTTTTATTGTTATTGTTTTCTCAAACAGATTTTCCGTAAATTTACGGAAAATCTGTTTTCTTAATTTACGGAAATTTTTAACAGTGTGTCAAAAACAGTATATTGGCGAAACCAAACGACCACTAAAAACCAGGCTTTTAGAGCATTGTGCACTGCTTCTGGTTCTCATGTGGTACCATTTCTTGTAGGTCTTGAAAAGACATTTTTATAGTGTCCAAACGTTGTTCCTTTCTGTTTATCCTTTTATCCTGCACATATCAGTTAAGACTGGTGTTTTTATATTGTATATGTAGTGTTTCCTTGTCTCTTCGAATCCATTTGGATCCTGGTGTGTTTTTAACTTTGGAGTTCTGTTCTGTTGGGACTATCTTGTTTTTGCTGTTCTAACACATCAACCAAATTTTAGAACAATTGCAAATTGATAGACACATTTTGAAATTTTGTAAGTGTTGCACCTTATATAATGTTTGATAAATGGTATTTCTGTTTAATACCATTTATCATAATTTGCAATTGTTTCTATCAAATTTGGATGAGAAAATGTGTTTCGGAAAGCGATCATTGCAGGGGTTCCGCGCTTCACGTCGGAGGGTGGCACCCACCCCGCGTCTATGGCAAGCTCCCCGTATCAAATCATGGCGAGTTTTCCCGCGCATGTCGAGTTTCACGCGCTGTGTATAGAGTTTTCCTCGCCATATGTCGATTGTGCAGCATTATATGTCGAGTTTACAGCGCTATCTGTCCAGTTTGCCCTCTATACATCGAGTTTTGCTCTCTATATGGTGAGTTTGACATAAATCATGTCCAGTTTTCCTCATGTCCATAAAAAAATCATGCCGAGTTTCAAAATCTCGACATGATTTTTTCTCAACATGAGGAAAACTCGACATGATTTCTTTCTGGACATGAGGAAAACTGGACATGATTTATGTCAAACTCACCATATAGAGAGCAAAACTCGATGTATAGAGGGCAAACTTGACAGATAGCGCTGTAAACTCGACATATAACGCTGCACACTCGACATGAGCAAACTCGAGTTTGCTCATGTTGAGAAAAAAATCATGTCGAGTTTGCTCATGTTGAGAAAAAAATCATGTCGAGTTTGCTCATGTTGAGAAAAAAATCATGTCCAGTTTGCACATGATTTGATACGTGGAGCGTGCCATACGCGTCGCTACCCGGCGCCATGGCCGCGATATCGCCAACTTCTATTTTCAGCTGGTCGTGCCCCTTGAGAGGGACTGGATCCGCCCTGTCGCTTACGACGTACATGATTTCTGTTGAAAAGGTAAAAGTTTAAATGTGTGCAAATCACAAACAGGGGTATTCCCAGACCATTTTCAATGGGACGGGGCGTGTTGCCGACAAAACTGTCCATTTTTTATTGGCGGTTCGAAAATCTGAAGAGTGGGGGGGCACTATTACACTAACGCAATACCATTAAGAGTCCTCATATATAATGCCCCCACCCCACGAATTAATAGTAGCGTTTGAGGCTCCTGGGTTGTGGGTATGTATATGAATGTATCTGTGTCTGTGTGTGGGAAAATATTTAGAAATAACCCTTACAGTGGAGTTGATTCTTCAGCTTCAACGGTTTTGGAATAAACATATAACATATAAAAATCACAATTTTTTGTCAAGATTTTACTTTTTTACCAATGTCAGTTCTTGGCAGCCACTGCCTATCTCTTAAGATTTTGGGGTTTTAATCATTTTATTTAACCATTTTAATCATTTTAATCACGGGATAGGGGCGTGACACTGTTTATGTTCAAACAAATAAAATATAAATCAATATGGGATTTCATATTTCCAATTATTCTATGTATAAAGTCCATGTCACACTGGAATGAATGTATATACAAAACCCGATCTCACCTGATCTTTTGAAATCTGATTAGAGTGCTTAATAGTTAAGCCTGCGCATTATTATAGCAATAAAAAAAAAAAAAAAAAAAAAAAAAAAAAGTCGGTTCTTCTTTGTAGCTATAATCTACTTAACGGGGCTACATGAAATTCTTTACATGAAAAACATTGATTTGGTTAATGCTCTTCGGCTAATGGAAGTGATGTTGAGTTTATGATGTAAATATAAAATACAAGAATACAAATGAAAATAAAAAAAAATATAAACCACACAGGGTAACAGGACACCAAAATGGTCACTGTATGACAGTATTGGGCATCGTAAGCTTAAAAAAAATTCTGTTGGATATGTACATGTATTATAGCGTTTGTTTCACTTATTTAGGACAGTAGTGAAATTTTGAAGAAATAAGCTCAAACATGCGGGTACATGAAATACACGAATAATTTTTTATACTGTAAACCTACACCCCGTCAGTGGTTGTGGTAGAAGTCTTAAGGTCTTATGTAGTGATTTATGTGTATAAGTTCAACTTCTAGTATTAAGATATTAGTCCCCATTATGTATTAAATAATATTATAAATACATACCAATTTTGGATGAATGTCCAAGGTAACTTGGACCGCAAATGTTAATTAGCCCTCATGTTACAGTGGAAGTGAATACATTTTTTTTCAAATTCGGTCTTCTTTCATTTTAAAACAAATTGAATTTTACATACGTGATTTAAGATGGCGTGCATCAGGAAAACCTTAGTCCATGTAAAATTAAGTAAAATTTATTACGAGGAATCTTGCCTATATAGGGCCTTACATGATCATAATTTGTGTGTTATAGAACCCTCTATGCCCATTCTCCGTGAAATCTGGTAAAACTATTTTTAAAGAAAAAATTATATTTGGCGCAATGGACCTCTTGGTTATCATCACTTACTTGTTAATAAGTTAGGCGTGATTAGAACTCTCCACTACATGGCAAATACCATCATATAGGTAGACCCTCTCAGGGTCTACATTCCAAATGACTGGTAATGAAGAATATAAAAAAAAGTAAAAACATTAAAATTTTGAATTAAAATTTGTTCATTATAACCGTGGACAGTTTGTTTGTATAAGGGCGTATGGATGACGGCATTGGGGTAATAAAAGTTCAGCCGCAGTATTAATAAGTGACCGATGTCCAAGCGGGGTCCAATGGGTCCAGGGAGCGGCCCAGTGATTCTGTATTTTTTTAGGATTTTAGTTTGTGATTTTTGTATATGACATTGGATGCATTCGTGAGTGCGATGTTGTTAATAATTGATTGTATTGTTCAAATGAATCCTACTGTGCCTGATAATACGAAGACAGAGCCGAGACTGTGGGACCGTCTATCCTAAGAAGAATCAGAGGATAAAACAATAATATAAAGAAACACTTCGGAATGGTGGCATCACAGATCTCCTCGTATAGAACGAGACTGCACGCGATGTGGCTTTGTGTAGCTAATTTACTCTGCGCTCATCAATTTCACTTCCAATTGCTCACTAGCCAATTTTTCGATGCACTTTAAAGGCTGACTCAGAGTTTTCCAGATGAGGGCGACCTCAATTTTCAACCAAATCTTGTTTTTTTGCATATACATAATGTTTTTTCCACATACTAGAATAGTGTGTGAAAATGCGACTTAATAAACTCAACAATCCAAGTCCTAGAATACCAACTTTATTGTAAACTTGCCCGATCCGGATTTTTTTGTTATACACAGTATCCTATGGCACTGTTTCTGTACATAAATGTGTTTAATGCATCGAAACGAAAAAAAAATCTGAACTTTCTCTCACACTTTGGATTAAGCATTTTAGGTACTATCTTTTCGTTTCTATGTTAACTAAACTTTTATTAATACACAAACAAATTTATATTTTGAATCTCTGAGCTTCAAACTTTAAAAAATTAAAACGCCTGACTCCGTTGCCAGATGAGGGCGCCCTCAATTTTCTAACAAATCGGGTTTTTTATGTGCATCAATCCCTTTGTCCACAACCAATTAATGTGTAACTGCAAAGCTCAATCGTTGTTTATAGAAAATCACAACTTGTAACAAATTCCACATTCCACTCATATGGTAGTACTGTTATACTACAATTTTTCTACAATCACAACGAAATCCTTTCATCTTTTCATCTCACTTTGGAATTCACCATTTAGGTGGCTTTCTTTAATGAAGGCGGAAATACGGAACTTATAAATGATTAATAAGTGGCTTTTAGACTGTAGGGAGCAATTTGTTCCAATGTAAAGCACGATTGCTAACTAAACTTTGTTTATGAGAAAAAGAGATTTGTGGAATCGATTTTAAGCCTTATTTTACAAATATTACTCTTAAAGTATAACACATACCGAATGGACGAAAAATCCTGCTATGCATGTAGGTTGGATTACAAAATATTAAAATCACACAATTACACGCAATATATGGTACTTATCCGAGGATATGAATATCGATGCTTTCATTCGTGTGTGTTACTTAATCTTTAATATCTGCTGATCAGTCGGGTGAATCATGGTTCACTAACGCTAGAATTTGGATAATTTATGATCCGATTGTCTTTTATGAGGCGCTGAAAACATTTGTCACAGAAACATGAAAACAATCGAATGACAACCTTTTCTTTGTCAGCAATGCGAACGATTACCTTCTTGATAATGAAATTTGAGTGGTTATGGCTTTTGGGCTTTCATCCATTCCCACGTTTGCTTCAAAATCTGTCCTTGAACCGATCCTCTAGACACCACGTAAACTGTATAGGGTGCGAATGTTTGCAGACAACTCGTGATTTACAGCAATGTTGGTAATGTGGATGAGTGAAAAAAATACAAGACGATAAAATCTGCAAGATTGATCAGTGAGCTGGCTACTACGTTTTAATGCAAGGAAGTGCAAGACAGTACTGTTACTTTCTGCAGAACATATGCAGAACACCTAAAACACGTTCTGCGAGTGTACAAAACCTGTTACAATTGAACACCCTCTGCAAGTATTCTTTGAACCTCTAGAATACGTTAACCCTTTACCTGGACCCGTGCTAGGCAATTTCCTAGGCCTCGCACACCAAGGATTTTAGCGGTAAAGATTGGCCGGTGGTGACACGCAGCCAACACACTTTTGTGGGCAGACCACTGAGACCAGCCGATATTGGGTTACAGGTTCCGGCCAGAATTGCCTCGCTTGCTTTAGCAAGTGACCAAGGGGCGAGGGGGTTCCTAGGGACCCTCAAAATGTGTTTTCGCGCTGGCCACTTTACGCGTGGGATTTTTTTCGCCGATTTTTTTGTAATTGTCTTACTTTTAAATGCGCTTCTTTTAGTACCAAAACTATTAAAATCGGCTAAGCCGTTAATGAGTTAATTAGTGAGGGTGACATGGAACCCCCTTGGGCACTAACGGAAGTCATTTGAGAATATTTTTTTTTCAAAATCAAAGCAGCAAAGCATTTTTTTGCTGATATACGTATGTTCACACATACATATAAGCAAACAATTATTAGTAACATCAAAATAATTAACCCTTTATGTGCTGAAAACAAACAATTTCATCGTGACATTGCTAAACCGTTACTGTACAAAGATTTACAGGATTTTTTTAAAACTGCAAGTTTTGTGTTAAATATATGTAATGTGGGTCATCTAGAGTAGATATCAACATAAAATAAGTTTTCAAAAGGTTTGATGTAAGCGCAAGGCTCATTTGCCCAATTTTCGCGTGTTTTGAAAACAATGTTTTCCCCTGATTTGCAGCCCAAATAACAAATTTATTGTTGATTTGGGGTTGTCTTATGACCCTTCACATGTGATATAAATTTCGTACAAAAATTCCACCAGGGGGTCCCATGGACCACCCCCCCCCCCTTGGGCACTAACGGGAGTGATTTTTTTTAGGTATGTGCCTCCCGGATTTCAAAAATTGAGGCTCCGGAGCTGATTTGAGGCCCCAAAATGGGGTCTCCGGAACTTGGTTTTCAAAAAAATTGCGATTTCCCTCAATTTCCAGCTACTTTTTGAGTTTTTTTGACGAAAATTTGGTAGAATATAGCTTTGGACATGAAAAGTAGGGTCTCTGGAACTGAAATGGTCCTATAATGGGGGTCTCTGGAACTCCCCCCCCCCCGGGTGAAAACCCCTTGGTCACTTAATATACATTTGGAAAATAGTGCGCCCTCAAGATTTTTCAAAATCGATATTTTTGCATGGTTGTAAAGTTTTTATATACATTATACCCCCTCACCTGAAATGATTAAGACCAAATCAGTGTTCTTATGGGTAAACAGAACGATGTTATAATTAATGTCGCCAGCGACATTAATTCAGCAGACGACGGAAATGGCGTTTAACACAAGAAAACGCACGCCGTATGCATGTTTCCTACAGCATGAAACCTGTTTGACCGGTCTGTGACCTTTGTGGTTTTAATATCAATGAGTACGAGTCTATGATATTCATGTAATACTACACATTTGTTGATTAAAGTTATGGAAAACTTAAAAGTTAGCCTACAAATTACCTGGATGTCTTTAACCTCTTAATAACGTCCCTATCTGTTTTGAGTAAGTTATTTTTATGTTTAAAATGTATCTTAATTCTTCCAATGACC
>JAMKCH010007626.1:0-31097 GCA_023653785.1 Ophioderma brevispina | reverse complement strand
TGACTCATATGTTTAGGAAAGTACGAAATACTGATTATAGGGTGGAACTTTTGATATTCGCCTTTTAGCGACACAAACACCCTAATATAGCTCTAAAATTATGCATTATATAAAATATCCCTTCCCATCAAGTAGAGTCAAAAACCGCACTGAAAATCTGTTTTTTCCCTAACCGTTGGCGAAAAATTGAATTTTCCACTGTGTGTGTGTGTCTTAGGAAATCTTTCTTTGCTGACTGCGAACTTTATGACGTCATTGTGACGTAATGCTAGTCATGTTGGTACTATTTTGGTATCAATTGAAAGAGGAGAATCATATCTCTCTATTGGTACCCCAAATCAAGTGTCTGTGATGTTTCCGTGTGTGTGTTAGTCATGTTGGTACTTCTCTTCCGGAGGGGGGTTGTTACCACCCCCCCCCCCCACCCCCCCCCATCGTCATTGGGGTCACCCTGTCTTACCTAGTAGCCCCGGTGGATGTTTGTTTTTTGGATTAAAAGGAGCGGAAACATGTCAATTGGCAATTACATTAATACTTTGGCACCAAAAAGGGTTTAGCAAGCCGGGACAAAACCTGAAGGGGGGTGGGAACCCCCCCCTTCGTTAGACAGGGTAATTTTTTGTCCAAGGAAATTACAAATAGCTGAATCTCACAACCCTCGAACGTCATCCCTTTACGGTTAGCTAATTAGAGAAATACCTATAGCCTACTGTTTTAACGTGTAAGAATACAGTAGGCCTTCTACAAACCGAAACCATCTCTGGCAGTTCCAACAATGACTCTTTCAGATATTATTCTACTCTTGAAAATCTTCATAAGAAAACAATGATTAAAACTTTAATTTCGATGTAAATATTTTGTAATTGATTGTGGGTAATCTGAATAAGACAAATTATTTGCTAAATTTAGAAACTTCTTATCCTGATCTTGTTGCTTCTAGACAAACAAAATCATCGTTAAGCGGAGATCTTTTGGTAGATTAAATCCACACGTACCAAGATACATGTCGCTAGCCACTCCCCGAAAAAAAATAACACCAAAACGCGGAATGGCGTTTCGTTCCACCCCGGGCTTCCCCCAATATAAATATAAGGATGCATACGAAAAACAACCTTGCCTTGTAACCTGATTACGTGTTTTTTTTGTTTCTATGAGCGAGACGAGATAACAACATTCATTTAAATTGTTTCTTGGTGCTAGATAGGTGAAAACTATATTTTCCCTTTACTGCGATCTTACTTTGCCATACATTTACCTAATCATGGCACGTGGGACCATTTTGAATTTTTTTACATAGCAAGCGTTTTCTACGCATTTTTTGATATAGAGCAACTCATCTATACCCCACTAAATTAATGGGCTTTAAAAAAAAAACATCATGCTTCTATGTAGCGATCGATCCACCAGAAGCACGAGATTGGTTAGACTGAGAATGCCCCAACAAAAAACCCCCCGTTCGGTATACCCTAAACCGTGCAGCTTGCGCTAAAAATCTTCAGATTTACCGCCATTGGCTTGTTTTCTACCTCGTAAAAATTGCAGTTCCTCCAGGAAAGTCGCATAGGATAATATATGTACAGGAGGCGATCCTTTACATTTCGAAACGTATTCCGATACTCGGCAACAGCTTGGGATCTTCGCGAGGGGGCGGTTAAGAAACTGAGTTTCCCCTATTAGCGAGTGTCCTATTACATAGCAATATGTACGGGGGGGGGGGAAAAATAAACAGTGCCTGGTAGACGAGGCCTGTGGATGCAGTGCTGAAACTGAAACAAATGATGATCAACACTCAATGGAGAACCACAATAGACAGATGGGTAGGACACTTAGTCACGTGGACCACTGTTTAGTTGGACCAACCGGGTTCGGGACCATGTGTTTTTCGTCTTTATTAAATTCAAAGCTCCCAGTTCTCCGACCTTCTATATAATATTAGGTTATAGTACATGTGGAACTGTATTTTGTGAAAAATTTCAATACAACCTGCAACCAAGGTTTCTAAATCAAAATTGTAGAGGATTCCAAAAATCGTGGGTGTCATTTTAAAAATGTGTTCTTGGATGAATTTCTAGGGGGGCAAAGTTTACACTGGTTATCAGGGGCAAAAATAAAAAAGGGGACAAAATGGTTTAAAGTATAACATCATGTTCCAGTACCTTTCAAGGGATTTTACAGAAGAAAGGGTTATAGTGTGCCATACCGAGTGTTAAGCACAAGAGTTCAAGTAAAACGGGTTCAAGGTGAAACACTGGGCGGAACATTTCAGATTCATCTGTTTGTTTTAAAAACGGGGCCAAATTGTTCGTCTTACTGTACAGAAGCCGAAAATCTAAAGGTCGCGTTGTCAATGACGTTTTGGATAATAATTAAGAGGGCGAATATGGCCATTCCATGTCCACAGGTCTATGGGAGGAACACCAGTCAGATTCTAAAAAGTCTCACTTTTGAGTGATGAAAAAGAATCTATATACATTTTCTTATTTAGTATACCCAATGAACGATTTAACACCAGTTCAAAAAATCGGGACCATTCTATAATATGACCTTAGAAACTTCTTGAGCCTATTGTACTAAAACAATAGGTCCTAAATATGGCACAAAAACGATACCTTTTTAGAAACCTAAATTTAATTATAAAAAAAGAACAAATTTTTGAAAACAATTTAAAAACACGTTATTGTTAACCCGTACAAATGTTGCCCCATTATAAAAAACCCCAGAAACACATTTAAAAAAATTGACACCCATGATTTTCAGATTTCTCCATGAAATTCTGTTTGGAAAAACATTGGTGTTCAAAATTGTATATGAAAAAAACCCAAAAAATCCATTACATTCCCCATGTACTATAGGTTTCCCGTTCGGTGTCGCACAATGTTCATCGAATTCAACAATGCTTAGTTCAAATTCGTCCCACAAAATCGAAAAATGTAAATTTGCAACCTCGATTTCGTCTTGGATATTCCAAATAGTCGATGGATCCAACGATTTCAACCTATGGTCACTCAGTTTCGTATCGAGTGAGAATTTAGTCGACCTTCAAAACGGCGATATAATGGGTAGTTGGATTACGTCTCTTGGTCTTGGGTTTCAACATTGGGTCTTTTCAATTCGTCAGTTGTTTCGGGGCAACAACCAAATAATATTTAAGCAACTTGATGGCACCAAAATCAGACAGTTTTGTGTTTAAGCCAAATATTGATTTGCTTCCACTAAATTAAAACAGTAAAGGCTGTTTTATCATTTGTACATGATCTTAAATTAAAACTAATTAAACCTAAATATAAGATCCAAATTGAATTTTTTTTATTTGTCCCTACGCACACACTTTCGAATTTAATTTAGAATCCAGGTAATTTGTCGATGCATCTCACTCAAAATTGCTGGTCATAACGTCACTTCTAGCCTGTTAAGGAGCACTTTCAAATGGTAGGCCTAAACGCATGCATGATGCCCGCCCAAAGCAGGCCTATAAGACGAATTCGAATGATATTTTTTATTAATCCGATGACAATGACGAAATCGGTTGTCCATATACGACGAAATTGTATGAACCCGACGAATTTGAATTCACGACGAACCGGGCGACCTTTTGACGAGTTAGAGTGCAACAGGTTTTGAAGTTGTTTGACCAAAGACGAACTCGAGTTGGCAAATGTACAGTTTTCGCATGTTTTGGGACAATTTGACGAGCAATTGTTGAATTGATGAACATTGTGTGCGAACCGAACGGGAAAACCTAAATTATTTCGTAACCAATAAAAGGAGGAATCTATTGATTGTTTCTAATCTATACGAAATCACTAATTTAACAGAAAATAAGGACACGTAAATCTTTCGTTGCACCTTTAATCTTAGCTAACAGATTGTACGCACACGATTGTACTTTTTATTTGTTCGTTTTGACAATAGTAACGTCTACAGGTATGCATTTTAATGAGTATACTTAACCATGTATTCCTATTTTTTCGACCACACCACAAAAATGAATGTACCAAGGCTCGGGCTATAATATATAAGACTGCAGTTCTCGGGCTACAGTCAGCAAACACACAAAGAGCTCTGTGCAGTGAATTAGTTCCCCATTACACGTATACTTTGAACTGCCTACGGACAGTAGGAAATAAATATCAACATAACAAACCATATAAATGAAGACTCACCTGGATACTTGAAGTATAGGCATCGGTAACACAACGAACAAATTATATGCAATCAGACACACGCTTATACCTTGCTGCCTAGTCGTCCTGGCTTTGCACTGCAGAGCGGAAAATACCACGGAGAAGGAGAAGAAAAGGATGAAAAAGATCGTAATCCTTCAACTGAAGTAATAATGGTTATACTTGGGAGATCTAAGTCATTATCGGGCACAAAATAAGATGCATATAACACAAACAAGGTATAAAACGAACTCGAATTTCCTGCCTTGTCAACTCATTGCAGATGCAACCAGAAGAAGAGGACACGGTTGATACACGTGTACAGTTGTATACACAGCTAAAAAAGGAAAGGTAGATCAAGAGATCAATAGAAGCCATAAAGTTGCGATTGTAATTTGTTGAATAGTACCCGGTAAGCTGTAAGGTACCTAGCCTATTATACATTCCATTGTAACACACCTGCTCACGACGATTGGACTTGAATAGGTAATTGTTCGTCAACCGAGCCAAACAAAGAGCGTTCTATATATAATAGAGAGGCAAAACGTTACATAATCTTTAGAAATTTACCGTCCCATGTTTTGCCGAACAAAGAAAACCTAGAGTACCAACAATAGAAGCAATGGCTGCCTCGGCTTTTCCACATACTGTGGGTGCCGCTTTGCATATAACACTAATCCGGTAGTGATCAAAATAATGTATGTGTTAGAGGTGGACCAGGTGTTTGTTTAAAATAGCTTTGTACCTGGGTCATTGTGATCAGATACTCTTTCTTTCTCATAAATGCATGGCGCGCTTAGGTGAAAAGATGTATTCATTGAGCGGTGGGTTTATTTAAATCACGACGACTGATGTGTCCATTTCATCGTTGTGTGGCCAGGGGTAGGACACAATTAAAAAACCCAATCGCACCCCAAATCCACCAACTGATTAATTTTGGCGGAATTGTTTTGTTTTGTATCGAATTGACATTATGTGTGTATACAAGAACCCAAAATGATATTATTCGTGCAATATTCAAATGTCAGCGCCCAGCCACGGAACGAACTGGTTTTGACTGCGTTTCACCCCTTGGAGCCAACAGTAGATGCTTTAACAAATCTTACTCTCTACTCCATCCTACAGATTAGCTGATATAATCAATGCATAAAGAACAAACAAACACAAAAATCGAAAAAAAAAAAAACCACAAAAACCCTCTCATAGGACCCAGTTCTACCCCAAGTCACAATTTGCACTCCGGTTATGCAAAAAGAATATTATTTAATGTGCAACCAAGTATATCTTTGGGTCCGGTACCATTAGGTCAGCATTTGACGCATTTTTTTTATAACGAACGGAATATCTGAAATTTACCCCTATTGTGATCTTTCTGACCCCCATTGCTACCGCCGTGTTGACCTAATTGGACTCATAACTAGTGAAATACAAGTGCAGACAGATAGGGCAAATACTAGACCTTTTTTATTCTTGAAGGTCACAACAGGGTGGAACTTGGTATTTTAGAAATGATTTTGACCCCGGTTAAACATTACCACATAAAACTACATATTCCACTCCTTACAAGTCTGAGAAAATTATTCTTTGCAATTAGTCCGGGTGTCAAGGCACAGGGTGTCCTAATAGTTTTTTTGTGTCGTTAAGCCTCAGATCGGCCACAATTGGAATGCTTTGGTAATGGACCTTCTTTGGTTAAAGCAATAATAGCCACATTTTTGAAGAGGCGCCCCAATTTTCAATATTTTGAGATTTTTACACGGTTTCATGGTACAACTGGCTAATAAACTATACCTGTGTTGAGTGGTAAAGCTCGAAAATGGGCTATGTTCGCAAACGAAGGACTTTGGTAATTAGAAAATATTATCTGAGATCTCAGATAATAAATTAAACGGCTGCTGGAAACCCGCTTCCAATATGAAATAGCCGGGGAATAGTGTCATGTACGTATCTACATCATACATTAGTTGTGTTTTGTTGGTTCGGCAAGTTCAGGTCTCTTTTTATTTCTTGAGGTGGCACTGTTTCATCATGGACGGGCATAAACTTAGCATTTCCAGCTCTGCCGTTAAGTACAGTCTGGAATCACAATTCTAGTTACAAAATCGCTTATTTTATGATAAATACGCATTTTTGAGCAGTTCGTTCGCAGGTGTAGTTTCCTAGACTATTACCAACATAACTGTGCAAAAATTATCAAATTTGAAAATTGGGGGCGAACTCAAACATGTGCTGGTATTGTTTTAATTATCAAAAATCATATTTTGCATGTCTGTAACAAGAAACAGGTATCATAAAAATACCCCACATGTTTTGAGCCAAAAGAAACTTTAATAAGACGTAAAATCCGATATTTTGTTAGTCATTACGTCCGTAACGGGCACTAACCAACAACACGTAAGTCAATTGGAAATTCATATCTTTGTAGAAAAACCGCTTGTTTTTCTCTTTTCTGTCAATTGTTACGATAATTCTACAGACGCATCTTCATTTAAGCTATTTCTGTGATTTCAAATATTTCGACTCTTTCGGGTGAACCACCAAAGGTATTGTTAAACGCCCGTGTTTTCATTGCCGATTTTTCATGGCGTTTGGAGTAATAGTCCTTCACAAGTTACCCCTTTCAAGAGTGGAGTCAAAGGTCATCTACAGTGTGAGTCAAAAAGAATAGGACCGGTATTGATTATATTTTATCCAAAAACTAATTGAGCTTGATAAAAAAAAAGTTTTAGATAATCAAAACAAGGCTGTTATTCCGCATTCATAGAAAAAAAAATGCCAAATTCTCATTCCTAACCATTGTATGCCTGTTCTGCCGAAGTTTATAAGAAAAGATGGGCCCCGAACGGAACCTGAATCCAGTCCGAAACCATCCTTATGGGAGAAAATTTTCAAAGCCGTAAAAAAAATCTTAACCAAAACACCAAGCATGCTTGCGTTACTTGAAACCAGCTTTCGTGGATCATAAATTCATTTCATATAACCCCATACGCTTGCTTGGTATGGGAAATCACCTTTTCAAAGAAATGGTCCCTAACTCGAAACTATAATTAATTAAAAAGGCCCAATATTCCTGATAAACCAACCAAAATGTATCGAAAGCATAAAACCAATATACAAAATGGTATTCAATAGGTCTTTAAACAAAGAGCAAAATATTAGGTAGGCTGTTATGATGATTGAAGCTTGTGCATTTTTTTTTGTAATAATGTTTTTTTTTGGTGTCATTGGATAGAGTAGACAAAACAGGATCAGAAAAGTATTGGTCGCATTTTTTTCGATTAGCGTGTGGCCGCCATCTTGGATTTCAAAATGGCCGCCATTTCCAAAGGATTTCCCGAAACTTTGGTTCTGAGCAAACATTGGACGGCCAAAATTGGTGGCCCAACCTTATGTTTTTCCACTAACCGGGAGTTCAAAAATATGATAATAAACCTAGTCTAACAAAGCTGTGTTTTGCAACACCCCTCGCCGGGGGGGGGGGGGGGTCGTTGTAAACCGCTGCCTCTACCCAGTCCCCCTTAGAGATTTTATACAATAAGGGATGTATGATTTTTATTGCCTGTTTGGTGTCCTTGGAAGAGGACGAAGTAGAATCCAGGTATCAGAAACGTATTTGGTCGCATTTTTCTCTGAAAAGCGTTTGGCGCCATCTTGGATTTCAAAATGGCCGCCATTTCCAAAGGATTTTGCTTATAACTTTGGTTATGAGCCACATTGGAAGTAAATGTGGTGGCCAAAAGGTATGTTTCCATAAGTGGGAGTTCAAAAATATGATAATTATCCTAACCTGACCAATCTGTGCTTTGGAATACCAATCCACCCATGGGTGTGGGGGGGGGGGGGCGAGATCAATCATTTTTCACATGTCATTCCCACAGTCCCCCCTTTTTAATAAGGGTTGTATGATTTGGTGTTTGGTATAGCTTTTGTATCCTCCATTCCAGAAATGTCAAATACCAAATTCCAATGCTGTGACGTCTTCATGACATCATACGTGTGCTCTAAAATGCAGCACATGGAAAAACATTTTGGTTTAGCCAAAATGCTAGAAACGTGTGGTGTTGTGTGTCAGGTTTACAGCTAAAATATTATGAATGCCATACAATTCCATAAAAAAAAACGCGAATTGCAAAGAAGATGCCCTAAATTTCACGGCCGTTCTCTTACTCACGTGGTAGCCTATACGGCATCTACACCAAGTGTCTACCGCGGCAGTACTGACCAGTACACACTGGGCTAATTGCGAGGGCAGCTAGCTGCTGTACCTACCCCAACGGCTACCCGGTAGTTAACCACAGGGGAGAAGGGGATGTTGTGTGACAGTACTGGAGTAGACACGCAGCTACCAAACGTTAGCAACCCCGTGGTTACCACGACGCCATTTTTGAGAGTGGATGAAATTTCCTGAAATGAGGGCGCTATACACGAGTTCTCTGTTTCAGATTTTTGAACGGTTTGTAGGAAAATCATTACGAAATTCAAATGTCGGGCATCATACAAAAAACAACTTTCCTGAACATGTTATAAAAAAATGCAAATGTATGCCCAAAAAATATATAAAAAACAAACTTGCCCATGAGAAATACGCGCGCGCTGAGAGCGGTGTAACCACGTAGCTACTCCACGACGGGGGAGACAGCCGCTGTGTGTACACTATAACCTATTCCGTCTAATATGCGGGCAAAAAATCAACGGTCAATCCTGGCCGGCGAGTGTACGTCTAGTGGGTAGGTATCCATGTCTACTCGGTGGTAACTGTGGTGGTAACTACCATGAAGAAAATTGGCTCGTGTATTTTAAAACATGGTTGCTTTATTGCCCTCATAGAGGTTGATATGCTTTCATAACATATTAAAAGTTATCATCTGGGGGGAGTGTTCTGAAGAGGTCAGGACAGGTCTTTTTCAACTCCTTCTAGGGCATAATCATCGTCAATGTGTTGGCCTCATGTTGTGCCCAACTGTGGTCGTTGGTATTCCATGGAGTTTATTTGGACATCTCAACATTCAGTATGTATCAGTGACTACAGTGGTTCTTGCTTAGCTGATAGTTTGTCAGTCCAGGTAACAGGAAGGCCATTGTTTCTTGACACGCTTAAACTTGCGGCATGATACCTATAACAAGAAAACTCTTACATTTGGATATGGAGAAAATGGCTGGTTGACTGCATCTACTAGGACAAGCTCCTGCACCTTGGTCTCCCGGTTATGAATTTCGTTCTAGTGAGGCCCAAATAGTAAAATATTGGGATGAAATAAGTATTCTGCACCACATCCTTCAACATTCCGTTGAAGCTGCCGAATTCACATAGGGTGGGCACAATACAAAATTATTTCCAAATATTGCCTTGCACAGCAAGGTTTAACGTATCCGTGTTCTGGAGTTAAAGAGCAAGGATAGCATGATGATGCACAACAAAACAAAAAAGCTCCTCCATTATGAAAACTGTAAGAGGTTTTTTGCCAGCAGTTTTAGACGTGCAAAAGGCATTAAAAAAGAAGCAATGCTGAAATCATATTTATCCGTTGGTTGGAACAAGTTCATTAGTGGAAGAGTAATCTTTGATAACTGGTATGACAAGAACCACGGAGACCAGAAGATCTCAATTATAATCAGATACTCAAATTTCCCCCACACTATGAAGAGTGTTGAAAAGAATCACTCCAGTTACGGACAGAGCAAAAAATTCCTGACAAGAAGGAAAGTCAAAAGGGGGGAACTGATAAGTAGCGTGAATGGAGGAAAAATAAAAGAATAAAGAGACGGAAGAAACAAGTAGGTAGCAGGAATGCTAGCGAATGATAACCTAAATGCGAGGTATGGTCATAACAAAACTCCAGGAAATTAAGCTCAACAGGTGGGAGGCACGCAGAAGAGGCCGAATATATTGATGTGATTAATGCCCTAGAAATAATTGAAAAAAAGTAAAAAAAGGGTCCTAGTAACAAAGTGGTAATTATTCACCCAGGACACTGGTGGGTGCTCATATTTGGCAGACTTCTCGAGCTTGGTACAAACACAGGGATATTCCTCAGGTACAAGTTCAAACCCGCAGAAGTGTGAAGTTTGAACCATGATAAATGAATCAAGAATGGTGTGAGGTGGGCTTCAGCACTGCCTGATTTCAATGCGATAATTTGGACAGACATCAACAGGTGCTGCTCATGCTATCCCAAAAAATCATCCGTGAGCCCCACAACTTGACGGACAGCGCTCCGGCCACGCGAAATCCTGCATGCCCGCCGAGTAGTCGGCTGCGTCGTCTGGGAACGGAGTACCACGGGGATCAGTGCTTCTCCAATGCTGCTTCTAACTTGTGCTGTCGGCGATTTGCCTCAAGCCGGCGTCGGGACGGTTATGACTTGCGTTGACGCCTTGTCCTTCTTCACTCGGAAGGGGGCTGAACGCCTGCTTCGGATCAACCTCAGTGGAAGCCCTCTCGCACACACTGCGGTCCAGCACCAGCTTTTCTGGGTGTGAGGGACTTGATAGGCAGCTTACTTGTCGGCAGCACCTCGGGTCAGTATGTGTTGGACCATCATGGGGTGATAGCCCAACTGCCCTGCGCACCGCCTCCCTGGCTCTGGCTACAGCGCTGCTGAATATGCCGCCCCGCATGGTGCAATAGCTCTTGCAGGGAGACTGGAAACGTTGCTCGGCGGCACCCATGGGAACCATTGCTGCTGCCTTTGTCCAACTCCATGGGTAACTGCCAGTGCTTCGGGATTGCGCATGCGGTGCTTGGGGCCCCGTTTGGGCCCATCGCATGCGTAGGCTGGTGAGTAAGGTTATGTTGGACAGCAGGCGCCTGACGCATGACGCTGTGGGAGTCACACCCGACTCGGTAACGGGGGACTGCGCTCTCGTCGACCTTTCTGTTGACGCGCGGCTGGACTCTCCGGCTCCCATTTGACATCTTGCAGACAGGATCACTGCCTTTGATGGATGCCCGGATGCGGACCGGTCTCCTGGATGCGCAGCGTCAACATATTTAGCTGCTTACCTATTACGCAAGAAGGCAGGAGGGAAAATTAACGTGTTGGCAGAAGGGTGCTCTTATAAAGTTATGATGAAAAGCGCAGCTCGCATCGTTTCAGATCTTACCGAGCTCTGAAATATTGAAACACCATCAGTACAAGTAAATTCTAGCTGTGGAAGAATTCTGTTATTAGTTATCAGCATAAAATATCTGCTGGAGATCCCTACTACACCCAGATGGATGAAATTTCAGAAACTTTGCAAAACAAAAGTTCCGATAAGTTGTCACCTTATGGCCTATATACAAAAGGAGCCTGGCTCAACATATCTACAGCACATTTTGGGCTCCAAGGACAATTTCTCCATCCAAACAATACCAAATCCTTAGGCCTTGTATACAGACTGGAGCAAGACGCACGACACACTTTTGCAATATATCCTGACTGCAGAACCTGTTGCACCTGAGGCAGTTGTAGCGCGTCGGTATGGGATTTTGTATATGACATTCACATATATTGTTCTTATTATTTTTTTTTTTTTTCTGTTTTAGTTAGTTTCGTTTGGGAGCCCCAATTAGAATTGAGTCTCGACTTCACATTTTTTTTTTTTTTTTATAATGGTCAGTTCCATTAAGCTAACTTTTATCCCTTAATGAAAATGGGATGTTTGTGCGAACCTTCAATATTTTTATCACGGGGATATTTAAGATGTGACATCGGTTTTTACAAACACAGGTTGGCACCTGGTCTACTGAATTGTTGAAGGTATGAATAATATGCCCATGCAGCTACAGTATCCAATAGCTTTATCCTACTGATTGATGTGCGATTTTAAAAACACACGCCATGCAGGTGCGCACGCATACACTTGGGCAGTTAACGTCACATGTCACCTCGTTTATACATTCAAACTTATTATGTGGATAAAAATATTGTTTTTTATTACACATTTTAGCCAAAATTCAGGGCGAAAATCGCATGTCTGTAGCATTTTTAGCGCTAGTGGAATGTTTCCCATATTCCGCATTTTTCAGGGCACACGTATGACGTCATATATACATGTGGGATGTTGGTATATTTCCTATTTATGAAGAAGGAACAAAGGCATACATAGGTATTTTTCTACCACACCAAATCATGACCTTTATAGAAAATCACAAAGGGGGACTAGGGCGGAGGAAGCGGCGTAACAACAATCACTCCCCCCCCCCCCCCCCACCGACACCACCACGGTTGAGGGGATGTGAAAGGACAGATTGTTGGACTATGTTGATTCTCATATTTTTGAACTCCACAGTATTAAAAACATAGTTTGGCCAAATTTTGACTTCCAATGTTGCTCAGAACCAAAGTTATAGGGCAAAATCCTTTAGAATGGCGGCATTTTTGAAACCAAGATGGCGCCAAAATGTTTTTCAGAAAAAAAATTGCGACAATCTTTCTATACCGGATGTTTATTATATCCCATGACACCAAAAAAGCATCGAATGATAAAGAACCCCATATGAGAAAATCTCAAAGGGGCTGAGGTATGGGCAATGGCGTAATAACAATCCCCTCCCCCCCCCTCCATTATGGACGAGGGGGGGGATAAAGCATAACTTGGAATTATTAGGTTAATTATCATATGTCTGAACTCCCAGTTATTAAAATATAGGTTTGGCTACCAAATTTTACTTCCAATGTTGTTCCTAACCAAAGATATACGTCAAAAACCTTTGGAAATGGCGGGCCAAGCGTGAAATAAAATGAGGGAGGGAAAAAAAGCGGGGAAGAGAAAAAAAATTAAAACCGAGACCACATAAGGTATGATAAAAGTGGATTTTGTCTACCTATGATCCAATGATACCAAAAAACAAGCATCCTTAGCAAAAAAAAAATGCAAATATTACCATAAAAATTCCTAACCATATAGTACAGTTAGTTATAGAATATGCTAACTGTAAAACCCGAAAGGTTTTTAACCATAGTTCTACTGAAATATGGAATGACCAGCATGCCTCCATGTTGTCGGTTATTGTGGTCCATTAGTCATGGAATTCCTGACATGGCTATAATAACTGTTTGCAAGGTGCACGGTATGCTGGCGAATTGCAAGGGCCAAAACGGTTTCTCTGAATGGGTCTTCAAGTAGGTTTAAACTGTAAAAGTTTGGTGTACATCTGGGTATGGAGGGCAATGATACTATACCTTTCCACCAAGATGCCAGTTATGTTATGAAAATACCTTATATTTGTTATTGTATTTTTATTATTGAGTTGGTGCAGGCATGCTAATTTCTGTTTTTTGAAACTCGCGAGTTACATCTCATTTACATTCAATGACCCAGTCATTTCCGAGTACTCAACACATATTAAAAAGATTCAGCATTCCGTGGACAGCTGGATAAATGGGTTCCTTCGGCAGAACAGGCATAACAGTGGTTAGGAATGATGAATTTCGTTGATTCTTTTTTCTGATGAGCGGAAGAACATGCTTGTTTCGAATATCTAAAACTTTTTTTTATCAAGCTCAATTAGTTTTTGGATAAAATATAATCAATCATGGTCCTATTCTTTTTGACTCACACTGTAGAGTTCATGGCCGCAAAATAATCAGAATAATGAAGTTGTTAGGTGTATCGGGACTATTGGATGCATATGGTTCTTTAGTGGTGTGCCACATGTTGGTGACCTCATGTAACCTTTGTTACCATTCACAGACCGCGACGGCAGATGACATATACGTTCGATGGACGCTGTATTTTTAACCATAAAAACACACCAAGCGATTCCACAAATCACAAAATCAGACATCAACGTGTGGATTATTATATCCATCATTTATTTAACGACATACGGCACAATCAAACCCGAGAACAAAAAACGTGCATTTCATCACATTTCGCCATGCCGATGAGCTCTCGCGTTAGTCTACGTCGAAGCAAAGACATTTTATTGAGCTTATAGTATAGTTTGATATGTCAGCTATTTAGATCCCGTGGGGATTTTTGTCCCAAAATTGATTTTATTGGCTAACTGTGTCAATTTTTGGGTGCTGATTTCAAAAAAAGTTTGTTTGAACCATTTTTTTCAACCATGCCTTCAGTCGCCATTTGAATTATATTTTGTCCTATATCTCGGGCTATGAGCATTTAAATTAGAGGAGTAAAAATGGTGGCAATACCCATGTTTGTGATACCAGGGATTACATTGGATGCATTGTCTTACGTGTAACTGATTTGGTTCGGCCACCATCTTGAATTTCAAAATGGCCGCCATTTTCAACTATGTTATGCCCTGTATCTCGGCTTATGAGCAACTTAGAATAGTAAAATGGTGGCAATACCCATGCTTGTGATACCAGAGATTCCATTAATAGCATTGCCTTGATTGTCACTAATTTGGGTTGGCCACCATCTTGAATTTCAAATTGGCCACCTTTTTCAATTACATAATGTAGAATTTGTCCCATATCTTGGCTTGAGAGTAACGTAGAAAAGTGAAAGTGGTGGCAATACCCATATTTGTGATACGGTACCGGGGATTCCATTAAAAGCATTTCCTTATTTGTATCTTATTTTGGTTTAGTCGCCATCTGGAATTTCAAAATGGCTGCCATTTTCAATTATGTTGTCCAAACGGGAAGTTGTCAATCTTATAATCCGTTGATTTATAATTCGATAAGCCTAATTAGCCGCCATTTATAACGGACTAATTGCGACTTCCGACTCTACTGCGCCGGCGCTTTGGTAAATTTACGGGCAGGATAATAAAGACATATGGCATTGTGTAAACTGGGGCCTGGTCTAGGATGGAACCGTTTCATGTTTTAGTTAAATTGATATGTTTGTAATAATTAGAGTGCTTTTAAGCATGTGACTGAATACTTCCAAGAAAGCACTTATTTTAAAGCCAGTTTATTTTAGCTTGGTTTGATCAGACTTCAATAATTAAAATTATAAGTAATTAAGTAAACGAAAACGAAGGGTTGGCGCAATGGGGACATGGTACCATGTAAAGTTACTACAACGTCTTAGATCTCCTTTTCCGCTTACTGCAAGACCTTTGATCAACTTTTCCGAGTATTGCAAAGCCTTCGATCTACTTTTCCGCGTATTGCAAGTGTTCAGATTAAACTTCTCCGGACAATCGTCAGTAACCAGCATGGAAACCACATTTGCCCTCTATACAGTGCTTTGCCTCGCTCAAGGGATATCCACTTTTGTCCTCATCACAAAACTGACATAACACTTGATCTTGACATCAAATCTTTAATGGAAAGTGTTTTAAGCATGGTGTATGTAGAGTACCATCTAACCAATATCATGGCCTGCAATGACCTTCTCTTTGAAGCATCTTTGCAGCTAGAAAACTTGGATACCATGATCCTGAAATGTCATTAACTCCGCAACAGGCTTCATATGAGACAAGAATATATGGTGGGTGTCTTCAAACAGAGGTAAAGTCAATCTTCAGAGACCAGTTCTGAGCTGCACTTGGTCAAGGCCTTCCGCAGATGGCAACATTTCTCCTGAGTTATTTATGAAGCAGGTAGAGCGTCTACTTCATTTGATTCGAGCAAGTAAACAGGGAGAGTGGGAGCTTTATCTCGGTGCCCTTGAGGTGCAAGTCATATACTAATTTGCACATAATCTCTACAAATATGCTCGACTTGTACCAGTTTTTCTTACCCAGTTTTTCTTAATCTGGTGATTTCATGTTGACTAATAAGTCAGGCATTCCATTCACAAATCTGTTCGAGAACAAACATTGGAACAGCTTATCAGAGTTTTCTGTTATCCCAGATAACATTTTTCTCCTCAGATGGCCTTCTAATCCCAACTGACAAGAGTACTTTTGTCCATGCCATTGAGGAGTCCAACAGGGAACCACCAAATGACTCTCAAGAAGACTTAACACCGGATCATGCATCAAGCAGTCCGGAGATCCAATGCAATTTGCCATGGCAGTTGTTCACAAAAAGCTAGCAACAAAGGACCATCAATGATATACTGCTTCTTTTTTGCCAACACCTTTGTTCGAATCATCCATAAGATCGTATCCGGGTATGATGAAGGATGTGTTATCTTCGACAGATATATTGACAACTCACTGAAAGCTCAGACACGTGGAAAAGGTCTGTTGGTATTGATCCGGTCAAGTTTGACATCAGAGACTCGACTAATAGCAAACTAGTACCACTGAAAACCCTGCTGTCTCACAATGAAACAAAGTCTCAACTGACAGCTTACTTGGGGAAACCTCTACTCCATGAATATGAAGATAGCAGCAAGAGCTTAGTTGGCATCCTCAATGTATTCCAACAAACCAGGTGTGTATGGCTCCAATATTGGTGAGCACTTACACGAGGCAGCAGACACCTTGATCCCAATCCATGTACTTGATGCGTCCAAGACTGATAGGGACATGAGGGATATAGATGTATTATACTCGCCAGATACGTATGTCTTCATATGGATTTGTGTTAAACCAAAATCCTTCCAGGCGAGCTTCAATTCATCCCCGGAAAAGGAAAAGCAAGATGCAAGGTGTGCAGCAGTTGGAAGCGAAAAAAAGAAAGGTCTACTAGGTCTGCATGCTTTTAGTGGTACTGATTGGGGAGGAAAATTTGCTAACAGTAGGTGGATAAATCCTAGATTCAAGCTGTGACGTAATGGGTGTATTCCAGAAATTTTGTGAGGATAGTTTCGACCTACATGACAGCATGCTAAATGTTCTTGACAACTTTTTGTGCATGGTGTATTTCAAGAACAGCAAATGCAGCACATTTTCTGTGCATTTTAGTCAAGTTTGCATGAGGAACTATTTTGTGTCTCTAAACATGCTAAATGGGTGAATGACAAAAGTATTAACTTCGTTGCTTCACGAAAATATTATTGATTAATGCCTAGACCTCATATAAAGTCTCTGAAATAACGTAGTATGGTGAAAATAATCTTCATGTACTAAAAGACAAATTCAAGATCAAAGTCAGGTATTTCATGGATAGTGTTATAATAGAATCTGTAATTTATATACTGATATTTGGGTTACAGTTCTTTGACATTGCAATTAATCAAAACGTAAGAATTGTCTAGTGGCGCCATTTTGAAATCTTGCATGGTGGCTGAATTTGCTCATTGAAATAGTAGGCATGCAGTGATTTGGAATCATCATCATAGTACATGCAAAGTTACCATTTTAGACTGCTTTATTACTGGCATGCTGAAATTTTAAAAACAACTGCATTAGATATGGCGGCCATTTTGAAATGGCAAACCTAAATTAGATACAAGTAAGCCAGTGCTGTTAATGGAATCCCTAGTATCACAAACATGGGTATTGTCACCAGTTTTAGACTTCCACGTTGCTCACACGCCAAGATATAGGACGTAACATAATTAAAAATGTTGGCCATTTTGAAATTCAAGATGGCAGCCAAACCAATCAGTTACAAGTACGACGGTGCTTTCAATATAATCCTTGGTATCACAAACATTTGTATTGCCACCACTTTTACTCCTCTAAGTTGCTCCTAAGCCGAGATATAGGAAAAAAAATACTGAAAATGGCAGCCATTTTGAAATTCAAAATGGCGACTGAAGGGTTGAAGAAAATGGCACCTAACATTTTTGAAATCAGCACCCCAAAAATTGACAAAGTTAGCCAATAAAATCATTTTTGGCACAAAAATCCCACGGGAAAACATAACAAACTGTACTATTATTTCTGTTAACACTTGACAATAGACCGTATTCAATAACCAGCCATGTTGGTGGACAAGATAGACGCATTCCAATAGACCGTATTCAATATGACGTCAGCCACCAGACATGTTGGTGGACAAGATGCATACATTCCAGGACTACAATACATTAAGCTGTCAATCGATCCATGTTTAGCGATTGCACAGGGATCATTGACAGGTGAATGTATTGTAGTATTGGAATGCGCCTATCTTGTCCACCAACATGGCTGGCTATTGAATACGGTCTATAGGTGTGTTGCACGGGGCTATTGAAGGGACACAAGCTGCATTGTTACGAGTAGCCGCAAGGGCCACTATTTTTTCGCATGGTGTATTTGAAACGAATTTCAAGCCAGTAAATTTTGAAACGTAACTTTATTCATTTTGTCGAAATCATACTGCAAATCAGTTCAGACAATGTATTGCAGTTAAAATTTCCATATGTTCCTGGTCTGTGAGTCTGTGACGATGATATCATAAACAAACGTTGGTCAAGTTGCCCGCAAAAATCTAATTCGTCGGTTGTATTACATAGTGACGGATGTTAAACAAAATACGAATTTTTGTTTCTGAGAAAATCGCATTTGAAAAATCGCGAACTCCAGAGGGTCCGTACACACCTCCACATACGATTCAAACAATCAAATCCGATTAAGAAACGAAATTAACAAGTGGAAATTTATTTTAGCTAATATTCATGAATTCTTACTTGATAAAATAGATGTAATACATTGGAAAAGTTAACCATCATATCCGTCACACCAAAAAATACGCAAATCGGCGATTATGTTCATGACATAGTGACGGATGTTGAATTTTCCCTATACTAAAGCGTTATTCAGCATCCGTCATTATGGAAAACAGTAATCGGCGTTTTCTGAACATCCGTCAAACCAACATCCGTCATCGCGAATAAGCTCAATTTGGTTTATTACATAACGACGGATGTTGAGTGGATTGCCGCGATTCACCGCTTTGAACTGTAAATATAATATAAATTTCTACTAATATCGATAATTATATATTTATTTAATATTTTGCTTGTGTCAGTTTTAAATTTAAGATGAGAATATTTACTAACAAAATTATTTAAAAAGCCTTGGTGGGAAATCAAGTATACACCTCTTCGACAGAGGGTTCAACATCCGTCACTATGTAATACTCCAAAGTCAGTGTTATGCAACATACGTCAAAATTGCAAAATTTCTAATTAAGATTATTTATTAATGAAGTACTTGCAAGGTTCGGCACTTGGCATGTTTGAAGATTTGGTATTTAGTAACATTTCCCTGAAATTTCGTAAAAATGATAAAAATTCAACATCCGTCACTATGTAATGCACCCGACGAATTTTGCATAATTTATTCAGAAATTACACACTTGAAAAGAATATTAATCACAAACAAAACACCTCAAGTTTTGAACATCAATTTAAGCCTGAACAATTCTATATGTACTCCAAAATGCTGGTTTTTGCTTATGATGGCATAGAATATTACGATGGAAAGAATGGATTCAAAATAATGAAATGGAGGGACCCTACTGAAGAAATCACTTCACAAATTGGAAAAACAATTTTGGTTTGTCTCATTTTGTATAAATGAGGAAAACTAATAATTATTATCCTTCCACACTTCACTTTTCTGCACTGATTAGCCAGATTATACTGATATTATGACAGTATTTATCAACTGAAAAGCATGCAGTCATCAGCCTCAAAGACTTTGCTATTGTATAGAGGTTGTGGCATTGTGACGTCATCAACAGTGATGTGCTAAACTTTTTTCAACAGAATCAAATCAGAAACCGCTGTTAGTTTCCCCACATTTTATTGGCATACAAATAAGGTGATTCCCAAGGTTGCACGAACATTACGGTTACAGGAAACCCGTTCGATTCTTTTGTACCTAGCCAATCGACTAAAACAGGCAACAACCTCTAATTAATGTGCTAACAAGGTGTGTTTAGGGTAAGGGTTTAGAGTCCCCATGAGAGAGTGTCCTGCTACTAGGCCCGTAAAATCAGGGGTGGGGTGGGGGGGGGGGGGAAATCCCCGATTTTTTATGAGGGGGGGGGTGGTCAATACGATCACCCCCACCCCCCCCCCCCATTTGATGCCGTTCATGTGTTTTTGACCAAAACCAACGTAATATTTACCATAAATACGTTTAAAAAAGTAAATTTCAGCATTTGGTTCTAATTACAAATACATTTAACAAATTAAATTACAAATACATTTAATACATTAGTATAAATGGCAAAAGTCCTTAGCGCAGCTTTGGCGGCGCACATGTGCCAGTACATAATCTTTTCAGTTAACCACGTTTAAATAAATTTTCATTCATCTCCATCCCCCCCCCCCATGTCAAAAAGAAATTTCCACCACTGCCTAGCTACCATGGACAACAGTAACGGAATAAACTATACTTGAGACGAGACTATATGGTAACAGTGCTGAGAGATAATGATGGTGCAGTACACCAATGGCGAGAACACAATGCACAGATACTATGGGGACTCTACATCACAGGGATTCGCTAATTCGGGATACAGGTGTGGCAGGAGATATTATCAAATATTTAATGCATTATGAGGATCTGTTGAATCTATTAGCCCCGAGTTGAACTGGAGGCATGGCACGCCCCCATACCCCACGCCTTCCAGTTCACCGAGGGGACCAATACATTCCACAAAGATCCCGAGTAAGATCATTAAATATTTGTTTTATATCCTTCATGAATAATTTGTTGTTCATTGATGTTTAAAAATGAAACTGAGCCTTAGCCTGCTTAACAAAAATAGGCCTTGCCTGATACGGTAATACACTGTACTCGGGTTAGGGCTAGGCTAGGGTAGGCTAAGCTAGGCTAGGCAAGAGCTGGAGCTGGACATCCTTTTAGACAGAGGGAAAGTACGCCACTCGATATCAACACCTTTTTTGGTAAGTAAATGAGCGCTGAATGTCCCGCTTACCGCGAATTTACTCCCGGAATTACTGCAGTAGATCTATTTCGGTTTCTGTGCACAAACTGTTCATGCCACATGATTGCCAGCGATGAGATCAGCGTTGTCCATTCCATGCCATTTAAAATTGAAAAATCACGCTGGAATCACCGGTGTTAATCCTTACACAACTCCGCGAAACTGACAGAACATACTTAATTAGTTCTTGTATCTCGTATCGGGCAGAAGGTTCCCACGGTGTTATTGCCACAGGGCGCAGCCATGTTGTGCTACGGGGTCGACGAAATAGCCTCAACAATGCTTCAAAGTTCCTTTTAGAGCAATAACTATACGAACGTACACATACGTTTGAGAAATACAAGTAGAGTCTGGTGCATTCTCATGAATAACGTCAACGTCGTCTTGACCACAGCGAAAGAACGATAGAGAAATGATAACACGGGTATTGAGGTAGAGGGAAATAGGCGCCTATTTCCCTCTGACTGTCAGAGGAAAAAAAATAGGCGTTGCTATTCCTGGATCTCTCTTTCCCTCTCTTTCTCGCAAATAGTTAAATATTGTGGTCATGTGACGCACTTTTAACCAATCAATGAAAATTGAATATAACGTGAGGGATATAAAGGTCCTCTGGTCCTCCACCAGTCTACTGCAATGGTGACCAAAGGGCAATCGATTCAGTGACTCTTCACGCCAACGTTAGTTTCACGCTTATCATGTCGTCTATGGAACCCGGATGTGAATGGCTAATGGACTATATATCCTTTTACACGGCTAAGGCGCCTTCACTTGTCATATCAATATCTTCTATTAGTAGATTTCAAAATAAGTGAGACTCATTAAAAGTTTTAGTTGTCCATTCACGCGAGAGGTAAGAGAGTTATTTTAATGGCACAGGTAAAAAAGTTTACGATACTCATACAATAACAAGCAGTCTCAAAGAAGAAATGTGCAAAGTGCCTTCTATGACAATTATAAAATAGTTGTGTGTTGTAATCTCGAGATTATGTTTAGTTAACAACGAAAGGGTTAAAAATCAAAATTGTTGACAACAAATTTACTAACGACAATGAAGTTTATGTTAATAATCAACCTCTTTATCCTTTTTAATTCTGAAACCCTATTGGGATATTGCTGATTGAAGAAATACTTATCGTTGACATCTTGCGTACACCAACCTAAAGGGGAGAGTCTTAGCTTTCAGATTCCATTGTAAGATTGTTGGGACATGTTCCTTTCATGCTGTGTTTTGTCTTTCTCCACGGGGGGGGGGGGGGGGGGGCGCCTCGGGGAAATCAAGTGTAAATCATATTAAATTATTAAATCATATAATCGTCTGTTCCCACAAATAATGGCACATTTTCTTGAAAAAGAATAAAATGTATTCAATTTAATTTTCCCAATATCAGTGATAGTGGGATGCACAGACTTCAGCAAACAATGGAGTTAAAGATATCAATCACCGGCCCGGTGTGAAAGAAGATATAGTCGGTGGAGCCATAGCGGGGCTCGATAGACGATAAAGGAATAAAGCGTGAAACAATGTTACGTGAAGAGTCAACTGAATCGATTGCCCTATTGTTCACCATTGTCCCGGACTATGAGTACGCCGGACAATAATTACTTCTACACCGATGCGGTTGTTGAGGAAAACACTTCAGATTCCCTTCATCTGGGAGTGCAGGAACCATGTTATAGTGTCGCGCAGCTGAATAGATTTCGCTGTTACCGCTCTCCAATTTAGACTGATACTTCTTCAGGACAAAAAATACTTAACCTCATCACAAATAAGGAAATATTGAGCTTCTATAGGCGTGTTCAATTAACTTTGGCCATTGTTTTCATCATTTATTCGGAAAGGAAAGAAAACATGAACAAACATCATGAGAGAGAATGTTGCTGGGCAAGCTTTTGACCTAACAACTTTGTGCAGAACCAAAATCCGTTAACTTTATTCTAACTTAGTTCTATTCAAATTAACGCGTTTTCAGAAGAGAATTTAGTGTCAACGGACATAATTATAATGTACACTGGTAGTATTGTGAAAGAGACGGGTATTTTGTTATTCAACACGAATCGTGGAGGTGGTAACACATGGCTATAACAATGGCCCCACAAACCGGCGCCATTGTTATCTTTAGTTTAATGGTTTGCTGAAGTATTTCTATACATATCCATTGGTCTCTGATATTGGGGAAGAAATTGAGGCGACATTGTATTTATTTTTAAGAAAATGTGCCAGTTTTGATTGCGGGAACAGACAGTTCAGTTATGTGATTGTAATAATTTATTATGAATTACACTGTTTTCCTTAGCCTCGATGGGATGCACAGAATTTGTTTATACAGTTGGTTATTTGGTCCACGCTCCATAGTTTATTTGTTTATTCAAGTGCTTGTTTAATCTCGAGATGTAGATTAACAATGACAGCAAAATTGTGCTACTTCTACTAACGAAGATGACGTTCTCCAATAATTCAACTTCTTTATAATTTGTATTCTGAAACCCCTAGTAAATATTGCTTAATGAAGAAAATGTGACTTACTGGACTTACTGATATGAGTATGAGCAGTTATCTATTAATCACACCGCCAAGATCAATACAAGTACCATGTTTACTGAACAATAGTGTTACATAAATGCTGATCTAATAATACATTATACATCAAAGTAGATTTAAATTAAGTATCAGGATTGAAACACAGATTTCTATTTCACGTTGTTATTAGCACATTAACTTCTTTTGACATTTGCAAATATCATTCCTTATCACAGCATTTGAGAAGTAATTGCATTCTTATAGCGATGCACACATAACCTTTAGTTTTTTTTGCGTCATCAAAAATGGCGCCAACCTTGTAGTAAAGAGTTAGCGCAAAAAAAAACGGATTTGATATCCGGCCAACAATGGCATAAGTCTTTCAATCATTAAACAGACCATTGTATAGCTGAATGCATCAGTTGCCAGTAAGCCGATTCTGTACACGAACTTTGTACCATGGTCACAATATGATGTAATGGCATCAAAGGGCCTAGTCTCTGCATGGCGGGGTTGAACCCCATATCAATGTGCCATTCAGTCCAAATATGCAAGGAGAAGAAAGTCAACCATTGTTCCCTATCCCGTACCGTAATTTGAAATTACTATCAAGCCTCAGTCCAAATGCTGATGTTTTTTTTTTAATTGTGCAAAAAACATGCCAGACATGACGGTAAACACCGTGATTTTCAGTGGCAGGGAATTGCCGTAAATCTTTGCGCCCATATTTCAAACGAAGTTTAACGCTAATCACTGGTTAAACGCGAATTTAACGCCCCCGCTTAATAATAGTGGTATGATTTACACAAGAGGATTTTCCGACTGAATGAGCGAGGAAAGCCGACTTGCAATATTGATTGTGGTACACATGTTCGTGGCTTTTGCCGTTTAATCACGGCGCGGCGCGGCGCGTCCGTAATTTTGCCCATTGGATACACGCTTTATTCCGTTATGAAAGTTATGCATGCATGACGGAAGTAAAATCGTGTAATCCAATGGGCAAACAATAACGTGACGCGCCGCGCCGCGCCGTGGGTAAACGGCACAACGGCCAAATGTTGTGTTCCAGTACACGGCAATGCCCATGAAAAATCCAAAACTGCAACTTTGGTTTTCGGGGTTTGCGTCTTTCGGGCGTGCTATCTCAGCCATTTCTACGAACGCTTTTTACAAGAGGTGGTTTAAATGAAAGAGCAAGAACAAGGCAACAAAATGATATTTCGAAAACTTTCAAACTGGTCTGACTTTTGGCACAATACTGATGAAAAAATGCCGAGATACTTTGTGTGCCAGGGGGTATATAAAGGAGCAGCGTAGAGTGTGTCAAAATTTGCAGGAAAGCCATGGAAAAACTGGTAAACATTGTATTAATATTTTTTCTTGTATTGTTAAAAAAAGGCAAGAAAAATGTTGTATTAATAATGGCAACTACGACAGTACCTAATTTGCAGAAGAAATAGTGTTATATACGACAACCATCTGTGGTCGATCGGCGCTCTGAATTCAGCTTCATTTTTGGAATTTCTATGGCCATTCAGATGTTTATAAAAATAACGTAAACGCATCATTGAGTCGTTACTTTATTTTTTATTAAATACATTTGAATTTGTTTGTTATAAACATTTAAACTCTAACCCTAAACGCACACGATGCTGTTACGTATGTGGAGATCCTATTCTCTCGTGAATTTCTCTGTCTGTCTGGTCCGTCCGTATGGCTCTACTTAGAGATGATCTATTTATGAGAGCGAAACAGAAAACAGTTTAAGTGTGATCGCGAAACTGAGGAACGCAAAAATTCTGAGTTATTATATATTTTTCTTGAGAGTTTGCGCTGCTGCTGCATAAACATTACGTTGAAAGATTCAATAAACCAATGATGACCATAGACTTCAACATCAGATACAAAATAATTGTATGTGACACTCGTTTTAAATTTGTTTGGGTATTTACTTTTGTGTTGTATATATTGTACTGTTCAAGAGATTAATGTTTTATTTTATTTTACGCAGCATTAAGCACCCGAAGCGGCCTGGGGTTGAGGTGATTGTTTTCCGGAAGTGCCTGTTGTATTGATGTGGTTTAAGTTTGGAGTATTCAAGGCTCTGGTGTATTTGTACAAGGTTTGAGACAACTAATCATAGGTTGGCGCAACAGTCGGTATATCGCCAGTTTTGCAATGGTCTTTCAGAAACTTTGTAGGTAAGAGTGTGATTGGTGCCTATTTTTCATGTTAATGATCTATATTAATAGGTGAAGTCTGTCTATAGTCTATCTATTGTCTATCTATCTTCTGTCCGTCCTTATTCTCGGGAAAGCACAGGTTGTTGTACAGACTTCATGGGTGGGTGTATCGCGAAAGCCGGTGTAGAAGTTCTTATATTCTGCGTCAGTACTCAAGTCCGGCTACAACGGTAAAGATAACACTCAATTAAGTTGACTCTCACGCCAACATAGTTTCACGCTTTATTCCGGTATCGTCTATGGAGCCGGATGTGGCTCCGCCGGGCTATATCTGCTTCACACGGTGTTGTGATACACGAACTGGCGAGTCCTAGTAGATTTCAAATAAGGGAGACCTCATTAAAAGTGTTGGCTCTGTCCATTCACCATGGAGAAGTAAGATGACTTATTTAATGCCAAATTGTAAAAGTTTCTGGTACTAATACAGGTAGAGTAATGTAGGCTAGTAAATAATGTTAATAAATACCTTAGTTCGCAATAGGTGCTCGGATGTTTCATGAAGTATCAGGGATGAAAAAATCAGAAATCTTTTCATTAAAACGTTTTGTTTGAACATAACCTTACCGTGACCAGCAAGGATATCATTCATTTCAACAGCATGGAGAAATAATGCATTATTATATTAATGCACACATAGACAACTAAGGTTTTGTTTGGCCATCAATCATTAATCATTAATCAATCATTAAAATTTATTTTCCATAATTCATTAAAAAGACAAACGCAACAACCAAAATGATATGGGGGAGGTGACCGGAAGGCCAATAGACCAGAAAAGGTCACCACCTAACTAAACGTTACAGTAATACAAAATAAAGAAAATGTAAGGCTTAACACAAAACAAACATGACCAAAAGAAACAAGACAGTGAAAAAATAATATATGACGATCCAAAAAAGTACTATTAGGCGGATAAAAGAATTACCTTAGTTAATTGATTTCTAAAATGATTTACAGATATTGACTGCTAGGTTTTCTTTAACGAGATTCCACAGAATAGGACCAGATGTTCTAACTGTTGATCAGAAAATGCTTTTTTGGTCTTTGCAAGTACATAATTATTAGAATATCTTGTGTGGTAATTGTGAATTTCAATGATGTTTGCGTCGAAAATAGTATTGAAAATATGTGGTAACATATTATTATGATGCCTATAATACATGAATACTCCAAGTTTCTAGTTATAAGTATCATACACATTTTTAAGCATTGTAACGCAAATAGAGTATTTGAGTGACTCCTGTAATGGCTATTAGATGATGCACCGCCCATTCTGAAGTTTATAAATCTGATCTAATCGAGTACAGGTATTTCCCCATGCTAGGATACTGTAGTTTATAATAAGGTAAAATAAGAGTACAATATGTGGTGTAAAGATGCTCTCCGGCAATAGTTGTTTTAACCTTATGTAAAATGCCACAATTTATTGAGAGTTTTGAAATACCATCGATATGAAATTTCCATGTTAAGTTTTCATCTAGGGACGACGCCCAAAAGCTTAGTCTATTAACTTTCAAGGATTGCACCATCCACAACAATTCATTGGTGTTTTATCTGACAATATTACTCGTTACATATCTAGCTACCTAAACCATATCTTTGTTTTTTGCTAGCATTTTACAATAATTTATTCGCTTTGACCCAGGATACTTACTTCATTTAACTCTACCTTAATTAAGTCTATTTACTAACTAGATCAGAATGGGAATATAGTATAGTGGTATCGTCAGCGAATCAAATAACTCTAGGGATGGCCGAGTGTTGGTAATATCATTAACGTAAAGTATAAATAACAAGCGGTCCCATGAATTGAACATGAGGGACTCCACAAATAATGTCTTTGAAGAGTCGGATTTAATTAAGTTATAAGAACTATTGTTTCCTGTTACTTAAATAATCTTAAACCATCCTTCCAATACAATCCCTCTAAATCCGTAATATTCTAATTTGTGAGGTAAGATATTGTGAATCGATAGTATCAAAGGTCTTGACATCCAAAAATATTCCCAATGTGGTTTCATTCAGCTCTGTGGCTTTACTAACTTATTAATAAATAAACTATTGCCATAAAAGTTTAGAATGATTGTTCCGAATCCAAATTTTTTGTTGTTGAGGATTTTATGTTTATCAATAATTGCATACAGCGATCAAAAACTAGTCGCTCCAAAATTTTGGAGAAGAAACAAGGAAAACAGATACTGGAGATAGTTAGTAAATAAGTCGTATATTCTTTTTTGAAATGGAATTACTTTGGCCACTTTGAGGTATTCGGCAAATACCGGTTGATATGATAAATTAAATATGCTGTCAATGGCTTTACACAATTGTGGGATACCCTTTTTTACAATTGTGATGTCAATATTCTCATGACCAGGGCTTTTGTTTGGATTTAAATTTATTGATAACTTAATAATATCATTTGCGACAATGGCGCCATATCATGTTATTTTGTAATGGCTCGCAAAGATAATCGTAATCCTCTTTCCAGAATGCATAGTAATATTAGACGCAAGTTGGGGCAAATTATTAACAAAAGTAATTATTAAACTCGTTTGCAATATCCTGAATGTCTATTATTCTACAAGCTCAGTTCAGGAATTTAGATGTTTGACTTTGACTATTACCACGGCCTAATATGTTGTTTATCGTTTTCCACGTCTGTAGCATGTTATTTTTAGCATCGTGAAATTTCCTAAAATAAATCTGCGTTTGGATTTTCTAATTAATGTATGTAATGTCATTCCTGTGGTTCTTAAATGTTGCAATCGTTTTGACATGGACATTGAATATATTCCTTGTATAACTTGTTCTTAATGTTAATACACTTCAAAAGTCCCTAGTGATCCATGGTGATTGTGAATGTTTCGATTTTTAAGATTGCATTTCTTAAGGTATACATTCATTTTACATGTCTGTAAAGTTTGTAAGAACTTATCATAATAATATTGCATTACAATATCGAGTACATCATCCAATCTACCTTAGACAGTCTTTGTTTTTAAATTAGTTATATAACAGTACTGTAATCTCTTTGTAATAATACCCCTTGATTGGTGAGTTACTGTTGGAGAATGCCGCTGACATCAACAATTGTCGGTAGATGATCACTGATATCAGTTAAAAGAAGTGCAGAATTATTCATTTTCGTCATTTGTCAATAATATTGTCAATAATTGTAGCACTATTTTCGGTAATTTAGTCCGGTTTTAAATAGAAGGCATGAATGAATGAGAATAGATCAAATCAAGTAGTAGTCATGAGTAGGCTTGTGGTCATCGTCTTTTAAAGAGGTCTATGTTGAAATCACCCATTATGTAACAAACTTAATTTCTTTTTTAACTATGTATGAAATATTGGGTTATATCACTAACAAAATTATCTATCGCTGTATGCTGCTCTATAAAGACCCCTATAATAAATTCTTTTATACTTATTATCAATTTCGATAAAGCACGATTCAAAGTTATCGTTAGCTGTACACAGATCAGCCTTACTTATATTTAAACATCTGAGATATATATAGACAAACGCCACATTTTTCCCTAGAATAAACGATTACATATCAATATTATATTAAGGCAGTTTGTACATATCATGAGGTGCTCTCGTAGGGCGTTTCGGATAACCAATAAGAGTGAAATTTATGATCAAGACTTTAAGGATTCTTTGAACTTTTGCAAAAATTCTTTTTCAAACTGCGATGTTCACATTTAAAATAGAAAAATTGGACTTATCAAAACTGCTTTCTTTGAATTGATTGGGCGTTATATATGGACATTTGTTATTACAAATGTTATAGCTATCTTGTGTCCCCACATCCAAATATTAAAAGTACTTGAATCTGGAGGATTAATGCCATGTTGTCATATTTATCCAAATTTATATCGTAATCTTTAGTGCTCATAAGAATCGTTAAGATTTGAAACATTGACATTCTGAAACAGTCCAATCATTGGATTTCAAAAGTGATAGTTATTTTGCTTTTAATTTGGTACATTTTGGTTGAACATATCTTTCACATATGTTACATGTTATATTCTAGGACTAGATTTAACTATTGGAGCAGGCAACACATAAATAGCTAGACACGGACATAAATACGAACCAAGTTGTAACATACACAAAAATGTAAAACACCATCAATTATTGACAAATCAAACTAATATCTAAATACCAATTGAAGTAGACGAACGAAAAAGCTTTGTGACAAAGGGCATTCTTGTATTAAAGATTAAGCAAAGCGGATAAAATCCGTGCCAACCATGGATAAGTCCTTCTATCATTAACAGACTGTTGTAGAACTGATACAGTAGCTTTGTACCATGGAGGTTTTGTATTGCAACAAAGGCCTAGTCCACATGGCCAGGGATTGAACCCCCCCAGCAATATCCCCGTATCGAAATGTATGGGTTCTCACTAAATGTGAAATCATTTAGTGATGCATGTCAAGGGGGTGAAACGCATTCAAAACCAGTCGTCCGTGCTGGGCGCTGACAGTTTGAATATTACACGGAATAAAACAGTTTGGGGTGTATACACACATAGTCAATTCGATACAAACAATCGCCAAAATATCAGTTGTTGGATATTGGGTGCTATTGGGTGGTTAAATTTTGTCCTACCATGGCCACAAACGAATGGAATGACACATCAGTCGTCTTGATTTAAATAAACCGTCTCAACTGAAGTACATCTTTGTCCACCTAACGGCGCATTGCTTATATAAAAAGAGTAATCTGAGCAGCCAAGGACAGGTACCTATATTTTACACTGGCACCTCTAGACACATAACATTAATTTGTAATCACTACCGATTAGTGTATACACAAAGCGGGCACACCCACATTAAGTGGAAGAAGCGGGGCAGCCATTGCTTTCTAGTTTTGTAACTCTTGTTTTCTTTGTGGGTCGGCAAAACATGCGAGACGGTGATTTCTAAAGATTACGTAACGTGTTTTGCCTCTCTATCTATATAGAACTCTTTGTGCAGTGTCCTGCCTATTGTGTTCTCCATTGTGTATAAATGAATGCAATCACCGATTATCGCCAATATCTATTAGCATCGGTCTACAAGTTCACGGTTATTCCGTGTATATGTTTCATGGTACTTAGCACTCTCTCATGGGGGATAACAAGTTTCTTACACCGGGTAAATCGTCCAAGTTAGCATATACCAATCCAAAGTAAAATTGTCTACATGTATTTCCACCTCCTACGGACAAGTATAATTTTGAGATGCATAATGAAACTTTTACTTTTTACAGTAAAGTAATATATTCAAAATTTCGAGAAATATTTGTTTTCCGGAAATACGATTGTGATATAATACAGTACATCTTAAGATTGGGAATTTATTCTAAAGAAATCCAAAAAAAGAGTTATATATCACCCATAGAGGATGCCTTCATAGGGAACGAAAGGTATGTACGGTACAACTGTGACCACTTATTAGATTCACGTGACTCTTTAAAGGGTCCAGGAAATG
>JAMKCH010007625.1:0-45039 GCA_023653785.1 Ophioderma brevispina | reverse complement strand
GAAGACATGAGGACATTTCCAGAAAGCAATCGGCCCCCCAATTTTTGCCGCGACGAACCGTTTTTTTTTCATATTTGGATATGCTTACCAATGTATCGATCACACCTGAAGTGAATAAGCGAATACGCCGTTCTTTATATAATAAGATGATGATTATATTATTTCTGTGACAACGACAGAAAATCAAAGCATGGTTTTCGATGGAAAACGACTACGATAGCAGGCAAGGTCAAAACAATTGGTTTTTACGGTTTTCTTTTGTAGTTGTTTGTCCACTAAACCTCGAAAACGTTCTCGGTACGGTGGTCTACAAACCGATTATATAGTGCATTTAAGAAAAATTCGCATCCCTAAAAAATCTCCTCCGTCACTTTCAAATGAGTATTTCTGACCTTGATCTCACGTGATACCGGTAACAAAAGGAAACCAGGTATTTCAAAAGAATAGCACTGTTTCCCGCAAATTCTACTGCTCATTAATCAACAAAATATGCTATCACACCGCTGAACAGAATACAATAAAACCAACCAGGCTTGCTGTTAGATCACTTAGTTATATCCCCTAGCTCATCTTCAAACTTCGTTTTACCCATTGACATTCCTTCGCAATGACTTTAAAGTTGGCAGTGTTGGTCTTGCGACAATATTCATGTCAATCTCAATCCATTCAGCTGCGGTCACAAATATAATTATCCTGGATTTGCCTTGTTTGGCTATGGACACAAATGGGGAATCGGTTGCCTGTCCAAAAGTCACACCCATGAAAGACTACGATATCACCAAAATGTACGGCAAGGCATGGGACTAGGGTAGCACATTATTCAGACCCAACATTCCTTGATCGTCATTGTACGGAAACTAGAAGTCAGTGATGGCAATCCAGGTGATGACTTATTGCAGAGTCTCCGGCGTACGATCCAGTGTGGAATATGATATCGGGACGTGAGTGATCAAAGAAGCAACTTTCACTCTATTGCTACCAAACGAACTCAAACCCCACTATATCCGGCGGCTTCCCTTTCCGCTGTCCTACCGTAAGTTCAGTGCAATTTATAGTATACAACATATTGACGCTCCCGAGGTCCCGTATCATCAATTTTTTTGTCCATTTTTTTCTAATTATGGACTTTTTTTGTTAGGTGATCTCGAGCGTACTTTTGCCCCGACGCGGTTAGCCTGTATGGGAATTTAGTACGGTCTCAACGACCATAACTCGCCCGGTGTCAGTGATTTCGACATATGGCCCGAATAATATTTGCTTTTTATCTACTCATTAGATAGATCCCTCGTTATGTCCCCGGTACGAGGATGTACAGCCGCTACGGCAAGTTTTTTGAAAAGAAAATTACCCTTTCGATCGTTCACCGGTATATACTTGACCTTTGATCCCCCCATAGAATTACTTATTCTTCTATTTTTGTTGTCCCCTCCCTTGGTCCTTCAGACACTAAAAATCTCTTATTCCGTTGATGTCTCGCGGTCTCCCTCCCCTCCTCTTCGTTCTCCCGCCAAGCGCCTGATTTACTCAAGATCTCCATTCTGTATGACAAGTTAATACGCTTATTTTACTGGGCGAAAGGAATATTATCGGTATACACCGGGTTCTAAAAGATGGTACTAGACGGTTTACTTATGCGACTTTCATTTAAACCAATTAGATGCACACACGGCACCCCAACCTACTTCTACGGCCCTTCCGGTGTTATATAATATTCCACTATTTTTTTTTGCTAACATAATTGCATTTTTTGTTTTACACTTTCTTGGCTTAGCACCCATTGTGTATTATGTATCATGCTCCCTAAAGCAATTATGCTGCAATTATAGAAAAATTTGTGATGGCAAACAGCTTTGCTTGAACTTCTAGTTCTGCTTTTTATCAGGAAGGACGTTTAACCCAACACTCACGACAATAAAATGGCATCATGGGTTTTGACTTCCTTAAGACATTAGTTCTAAAAGCAATGTGGTGACTTTTTGAACTAGGGTCGTTTTTATGGACAACTCCAAAACTGAAACCACCGCCGTTGTCCTTCCGGTTCCCCGTTCTTCACTCCCCACGGTTCCAAGAACGACCTTTAGATTTTTCAGGTTTAGGCGGCGTACAGATGATAATTAACTTAATGCCAATTTCCCACGCAGAAACAGCGAGCCATACCCCATACCTTCTTGGAAGATGTGGAAAGTTAGGTATTGGTCTCTTACGCTTCATTCTTCTGCACCCCTATTTTTACCTAAACACCTGCAAAGCTTGCAACGGTCGCGTAATGAAAAAAACGTTCAACCGCAGGTTAAATGGCGGTTGAATTTGAGACCCCAACTCTAATAGTTACCTGTACAATGACGGCATTGCGGTTGAAAATTTGATATGTTACGACCGCAGTTGTTTTTCATAAAATGTATGCACAACATCTTGTGACTAAAAAATGTTAAGTAGACAGAATTTACTCACGATGACGTTTGTTTGCATGAGACCTATTATTAAACAGGGGTGCACTGGATGTATGTCTCATTATGTGCCTTGGTAGATGAAATAAGCTGCACCCATATCCTCGACAACGCACTTAGAAGAACCAACTTTGCACGATCTCACGCATAAAAAGGGATTTCTTCCCCTTCCCCTTTTTTTTTTTCGGTGCGTTATTTTTCTTGTTAGATCTAGGGTTAATTCCCCCTCCATAAAAACGCTAGGCGTTTGGGCCCGCTCCGTGATTTTTTCAAAACTTCATTAATGCCAGTTAAGGATCCGGAGGGATATATCCCGCTAGTAGTACCCATGCAATTGGATACTCCGTTTGGCTGTCATACAGGTACAATTTAGAAAAATCTGTAACTTATTTTCTTTTTCTATATCACATACTCCAACGACATCACCTTAAAGGGCATTTCGTAACCGCAGACTCAAGTCCCCCCTACCTACAACAAGTTTGAGATTGTTCATATAGTCTGACCCGGGCCTAATAATACGCTGCCTTTCTTACATCAATTCTACTCGGGAAGAATAGAGAAATTGGTAAATTGTATTTCTTTATAAACAACAGAATTAAAATCCAGTGTACTATGGGGCAGCGTGGGAGTATTCAATAATTTGCGCAAAAAAAATTGAACGGGCAGAATAAACTGAAATGTTTGAACATAAACTTCTGTTTGATGGTCTGTAATTAATCGCAAAGCAAATGTGCTGGATCACGAAGAACCTTGGAACGCAATCTTTTAGTTTTGACTCCTCTTTTTTGCCCGACGATTTTCCAGTGTAATCGTCGTCGCTGGCCACAGACTACAACGACTACCTTCTAATCCATGAAGTAATCAGTTTCAAGAGAAAACCCATGCCTCTATGAGCAGAATAATTACATCAATTTTCAAGATCAAACTGTCTGGCCAGAAGGCTCCTGAAGCGTGTTCAGAAGCCCTCAAGGTTTAGGAATCCTCAAGATTGATACCAGTTTCTTTGTTTCCACCTGACCAGGAAGGATTGCGTACGAATAGAGAAAAAATCGTTGGAAAAAATATGAACTGAGAAAATCTATATAAAAAATAAAAAAAGGATTAAGTTGTATAAGGTGGAGGATGAATTAAAATTTTATTCGGTAGTTCATATTTAACGGACATAGTTAAATGCTGTTCTTTGACTTCAAATAGTCATTATGGCTCAACCCGTCCTTCTGTACACGTGAAAGACATGAATCCAATTGGTAATTATGTTTGTAATTTATGCAAAAGACCAATAGGACAAGAACATATAATAAGCACTGACGTGGATGGAAAAACGGTAAATAAAAATTATTAAAACGAACGAAAGCCGATGTACAGGAGGAGGAAAAAAATCCGAATTTAATAACGTAGCCCTTGGTGCATTTGGAAATCCCAATCCCAATCCAGGAGTGCAATGGTTTGGGGGGAGGGGAGGATAATAATTATATAACTAGGGCGTTGTATTAGAGTGTATCGGTTTGCGCATGCTACAGAGCGCATAGCATTGCGCGTATGTTCAAGGGTATTATGTTTGAGAGACGATTACTTTTGCAGGGGAGTTTCTGGAGTTTTGAGTATGCACAGGGTATGTAATTTAACAGACGCATGATTGATGTGAATCAATTTTGTCTATAATTTATCATGATATACTTAAGGATCTTTGAACAAAGGTTTTACGAGATGCTTTTTAGTACTGGGACCTGAGAATGCAATAGTAAATGATATGTAGCAGTTTCACAAAATTACCGTTGGGACAATCACCAATGCCCAAACTGAGCAGATCGTTGTCCTCCCTCCCTGTACAGAACCACATGGATAGTCTCACATCTGATCGATTACGCTTTTGTGACAACGAGATACAGAATGCTTGATGCTTGCAGTATTTAGTTTATAAACGGGTAACGAGATGAATAGTTTGATGTCACGTGTCAGGTACAGGTCACGTGTTAGGTATCAGATATGAGTGTGCTCTTCGGGGGCGCCCCGATCCGATATATATAAATCCGTCTATGTTAAATCACGGTCTGTACATATGACCCTCTGCCAAAGTTGTATTATTTTTTTTCCAACGACACCGCTTATTAGTCTAAACAGTACAAAATTGACTCATTTCCATTAAAGATTCAAAACACCGACGTACGAATGACGTATCGGTTGTTTTTCCAATGTAGGGATGGGTACGTACGCCTTTTACCTGTTGGGTCCCCCGAAGCAAACATAATAAACCAATCAATGACGAGACGTCATCAAATCTTTATTGTTTTCAAAAATTGGCTGTTATTCCCATAATAAAATTCCTTTTTAGATTCAACATCTGATATTGTTCTTTAATAATTATATTCAATTGTCCCCGCATGCAATGTGAAAAAGTGGGTCCATAGTCTACAAAATGATAAACATAGTCAGCGCTTAAATACCCTTACCGTGGACTGTATGGGCAGACGGATCCCCGTGCCGTGTGAGTTTTAGCAGGCTTAAAGCCAAGTGCGGGGGCTGCGGGGGTTATGCGTCCAGAAGAAGTGTCCGGCCCCCTGGTTTAAGTCGTATTTATTCTTTATACTTTGATGACTCGCTTTCATAAAAAGATGTTTGTTTGCCGTAATCATCGCTTTTAAGTGTTACCAATTGACAACGTCTAAAATTAGGATTTTTGACCGTCCTCCTTGAAGAATTATGAATGTAAAGGGGGCGCATCTCTATAGACTTTATTTATTAATTTGATTTAAAAATATTTATGTTTTTCGTATTTAATTTCTTCCAAGACATGATTTTTAAATTTCGCCAACACCATTATCATCGGTTTAATGTTAGAAACACGTACATAAACTAAAGTGCGCGAGAAAGGAAAACAAATATCAACAGAATGGAGAATTAAAAAAATTTCTTTGCGGAATATCGGACTACCCCCAAATTAAATTACAATATTTTGGTTCCAAGTTCCCGTCGAATTTTATCTCCGTAGGAATTAATGGTAAGAACGAAAGGGAGATCAAATGAGGTCGGTATTTTTTAAACAGGGCAGACTATAATTTTCAATGTGTCAATACGTACAATACGCGTGTTTAAGAGCTTCGCTTGCGCGCTCTCTGCTTTCTAACAGTATGTCAGCGATTCGATGTTCATCATAGCGTAGTAAGTTATGATGGAAAATGAAATGTGCAGTAAAAGCTACCCATTTAAGAGCCAGGCTCTGGTACCGTAAAGCAAATATCAACATATGCGGACAAACTCAAAAAATGAAAAATCTTCTACTTTGTGTGATGTGAAAAGGGTTAGGCTGCAACTTAAAAAAATGACTTAAAATATGGTTCTGGTTGTTTCCATGGCAACGGCCCAGAGGAAAAACAGTGGCTGAAATTACCCAAATTACACTACAAAGTGGGCAAAAAGCGAATTTTACGGCAATGTCACAGCCCCTAAACCAGGACCCCAAAGAATAGGCAGTATTTAAAATTCACTATTCTCAATTAGTACCATCCTTACACATTTCAGATTTAGTGTTGCCAGTAGAATTAATAAAAAATAAAATTGCTATAAATACTACTTTTTAATTTCAGAAATTAAATTTTTTAAAAATTCAAATTATTCAATTTTTTACTCAAAGTTGAAGTGATAATCCAAGGTTAATAGTGATTTATTTTCAAACCTTAAATTATGGTGATGAAAGGGATCCACCAGGTTACTCAAATATGATATAATATTTTGGCTTGTCAATCTCTAAGGCATATAGGCCTTCAAAAATGGACTATTTTGAGAATATTGCCTAAAATGATTTGAACTAGTTTTCATTCTCTGAGACAACTAGAGGCATTCTGGTTCCTACTACCCATTGTTTTTTTGTTTTTAATTAAAGAGACATTAAAATTGTTAGGGACATTGAATCATGATGGTTTGTCATTTTTACCTGGCGCCTCTGGGGTGGCCTTTTGGCATCAATATGGATCTCCACTACTGTTGTTTTGCCCCGTAATATCCTAGTATTATGATAGGCAGAGACTATGATATAGATTCCACTACCCAAAATTTGTTAAATGATCCAATAAAGAATGTTGATTAACATATTGGATCATTCAGTTGCTGTCCTTGGTCGTAGCAGTCAGATTGGATTTCAAAATTGGCCTCCAAAGTGGTTATTCTTAGCTAATATCCTAGTGCATGCTATTATGACTTGAAAAAAGGCATGGTATAATTTTAGTGTGCTGTCCCCATGTTGCTTTTTTCATGGTCAAGAGAGAAAATCTAATAAATTGTTGACATGTGTTGAAAAAATTACGAGAACGTTGTCAGTACATGCAGTGGCTTATGAACAACGACACAGATTTTTGACCCCCACACACAATGTGTTGTGTGGCTTATGTTATACAGCGTAGGAGCGGAAGGGCGAAGAGGATGGGCAGCAAAACATGATTCCACTCTTCAAACTAAAACGATTACTCAATGAATTCTAACTTAAAGCAAGGTGTTTAGTTTTAGGAAACATGATGAGTCATGTGTGAATACTTGGTAAAATGGTTATGATTATTAATGAGTCATTTGAATATTTTGAAAGCAAGAAAAGGCATTGGTCCACTTAACATACCTGAAATGATACTCAATGACATCCAATGTGGTCGGTAATTAAACATGATGAGTCATGTGCTGTATACTTTTTGGAAAGGTTATGAATATGAATGAGCTCATTGCATATTTTGAGTGCTGCGTATACTTTGGACAGGTTATGATATTAATGATGCTCATTGTAGATTTTCAAAAAATGGTGATTAAACCACAGTGTAGGGCATCTTGTTAAGATGGACGAGGGGTAGGTATTTTAGAGATTTATTTGTAAACAGTGGGAAGATGCAAAACTAATAGAAATATTGACTCAAGGACCAAAACAGGTCAAATTGGAATTTTACTTTTTGCAACAGCTACTCTATCTCATCCAACGAACGAAGTGAGATAGTGAAAGTTGAAAAAGGTAGTATTTAAGATTACTAATCTCCAGCCCAAATTTGGAAAGTTATATCACTTTTACTTTTTTTTGACTTATGGTCCGATTGGTTTTGGAGCCACTTTTTGACCCCTTGTTTTATTTTAAATTGGGTGGCAAGGTGGTCAGGTGCATTTGTTCTGTTAACATATTTGCAATATGCAGCAGAAGGTTACCCAGAATGCCAAGTTTGAAGGATCTGGAGGGTGTTTTAGTTCTGTTATTATGGCCCTCTGAATATTGAATTCACACCGTACATTGTTTTGAGGTGACCCCCCCCTCAAATTAACATTGCTGCTAGCGTGATGAAAATGAAAAGATCCGTAGAGATCAATTGTCAGGCATTTCAGTTTCTCATGATTTTCTTTCAATACACCAAAAAGAAGAATTCCATGAGGTGATGGTGTAACTTCGATTTGATTGAATTGGCCTGAAGGACCCACATTACCATAGACAGGACTGATGATATTTTCAAAAAACAGATAATCATTCATAACATCAACAGCTGGACCTCATGAAAAAGTCATTCAAATGAAAGTATTTGATTAAAAAAAAGATAGTCAAAAAATAAATCCTCCATTGAGGGGGGGGGAACCTAAAACACAAAATCTGTTCGCAAATATTACCTATATGGACGATAATCTGTCAAACTATCTTAAAAGCACTCAATAACTTACATCAGCTGAAACCTGCCAACAGATCATGAAAGGTATTTGACGAAAATGGAGCAGTGAAGAGGCCAAACTGAAACCCTGGAGTCGAAACTTACCACAATTCTGTTTGCAAATATTCACCTACTATGTAAGGACCTGATATTCGTGAAAAATGTGATTGAACAAGATTGTTGGTAGTTTCCACTCACGGATGATGTTTTGACTTATGAAATGTTCTCTTAGTTTCCAACACCGTTCATTTGAATCAACTGTTTGCATTAAGATACAGCTGATGTAGTTTTTAGTGCGTCCAACAAACACATTGATCCTTAAGGAGGTGATATGTTGCCCAAAACCAGATTGTGTTTGTTACAATTTGAAAATGATTTTGATTCATGATGTTCTGAAATACTCTCAGTATGTGTTTGGGTCAACATGATATTGGTTTGCATCTTCTCACTGTTAAACAAAAATTCTCCATAAATTACATCTCTTCCATCATAAAAAATCTGTTTCTTTTGTTGTGTGAAAAATATTAAGCCCATGCGGGGCATTGTAACAGACTTGTCCAGATTTATGCTTGTCATGTTTTAAATGTAAGTTGGTACCCTGAGTTTCTAGGTTACAATTGATTTGTTACATTCATATATTCAAGCATTGGATGCACATTGGTGCTGAGTGTGTTGTGACTTTTTTAGCTTTACAATTTATGTTATGCTTCCAAATCTATCCTATATTTTAAGTGCAAAGCAGCTCAACCAAACACACCAGTGATGGGAACAAAAATTCAAACATTTTGCTTAACCGTATGAATTATTTTTTAGGACAGCACTATTTCCTATGGTACTAAAGAAATATAGATGGTTTTAAAAGCTTGATACAGAATATAGGTGTTGGATTACCTTCGAAGACTTAGGCTCTATTACGTGATTTAATGAAGGTGGGTTTATAGAGGGTGATAGTTCCAGATAATTTTGAAGATACAGGAAAAAAAACGTTAAGTGCGAAAACCAGGGCGCCCCGCACAGAAATCCAAAATGGGCTGCCAAATTACCAAAAATTCATTTTTTGACCCCAAAACTCAATTATTTTTGTTCACTTTATTAATTGTGGTAGTAGCATGTGGTAGCTAATACCCATATTTTGGGTATTTACGAATCATTTACTGACAATTTCGCCTTACCATGGCCTTTTGTTTTCAGGATATTGCAATTAGCTCAATTTGGGCTGCGAGGGGCGTTTCCAAAAGGCCGTACATCCATGAAAAAAATGTTTTTTGACATTCAAAAGCTTGAAAAGGGTTTTAATCCTGACACTTCCTGAAAAAATTGGCTGGATGCTGTTGAAACTACAAGCTTTTTAATGAAAGTAAAATACCCTCTGAAATCCTTCAATATGAAAGTTTGTGACCTGTGATATTCCAAGGGAGTATATTTTCATCGATATTTAAATGATGCTATGGGAAAATGGGGAAAGTGTTTTAAACAACTGTTTTGTATCTTCACAAAATAAGAAATAAACCAAAATTTTTCTTTTTTGGTTTTTTAAAGTTTTTAAAACTTTGCTAGGCGTCGTCATTTGGCAAAGCGCCCCTCGCAGTCCAATTTTGAGCTAATATGCAATATCAGAAAAAAAAGACTGATGAAATGAAAGTTGCATAGAATGATTCCCTATTTATTGCCAAAATATGGTATTGCCACCAAAATGAAACGGCTTATTGAGTTATCGTCAAAAATATGATTTTTTTTAGAATTAGCGGGCCATTTTGGCTTTTTGTTCAGGGCCCTGGTTTTCGCCTTTTTCGTTTTTTACATTTTTTTTTTTAGCCATCAATAAGTCATAATTTACCTGCCTGTGTTTCAAAGGTGATCCCAAAACTATGACCAAATTATTGGGACCATCTATAGCTAACACTCTATGTTAATGAAAATGTGACTATACATTAACAATTTCTGTGGATGTAGCAAACATAAGAGATTGAGCTTAAAAAGGCCAACCAAAAAAGACCATAATGGGCTCAACCTGTTTTCCGAAGCCTCTATGGGCTCACTAGACTACTCTGTAAGTTCCAATTGTTTTGTTTGTTTTTTTTACTTTACTTTTTTTTCCAATTGGTGTGTGTGTGTTTCCCCAGAGCCTATCGAAAAGAGAAATGATAAAAAATAGCTGAGGGTTGAGGGCGCAGATAACTACTAACCGTTGAGATTAACTTTATGGAAATCCCCAATGCCCCAAATCGAGCCAGATCGTGTACTAACCCTCCCACTGACTTTATATCGCGTCTATTGAGGGCGCGATAACTACGCCCCGTTAATTTCCATACGGGCGGCATACATGGGCAATGGACTACTTACTTTCCCTTAGGGTCGAGATTGTTAACGTTGGATTCTATGGCGAGTTCCGTCAAAAAGTGGCGGACCCCTATATAAGTATGATGTCATCTGTCTTTGATACCAAAATTGCCAATGGCTAACAAGGATTTGCGGGGCTTGTATCTGGGGAGGGTTATCTCTGTGATCGATACTGCGACTGTGTCCCGTGTTGGCTATGCACACAAACCGTAAGTGCCAAGCATTTTGAAGAGTGTTGAAAAAGAAATCCCAACATAAATTTTATTGAGAGGAAATTAATTGATCGGTATTCAATCTTAATAAGTACATATCATACCCCGCTTATTGTTGCGTGCCGGAGATTAGAAACTTGTATATGACTGTATTAAGCAAGCAATCTTGAATTAAATCACAGCAAGTAGTGAACGGCATGCATACATGAGTATAAGGAATGGACATCATTTCATAGTGAGTATAGCTCGTTCACGTAGCGTGGCACGTCGTCCGTAACTAACCTCCTACCTCCCTTGTAGGAAGCTAAGTAGGGGCTATCGTAGCAGGAAAAGCCAGAGCAACTCGGGCTAAGTGAACCGTAAGTTTCTAACCTCAACCCCGTCATAAACACAATGGCAATGTGCTCTCAGCTACGCGTGTACCCGCTCTGTGTCCTGATTCACGCCCGGTTGATTCTGCACACAAAAAGGATTACACTGTGCCGTAGACAACAGTATCTTTGCGGGCATGGTACCATACTACTACTACTCTATCTGCCGAAAAAAAAAAAAACAGCGGAAAACAGTCACAAACTTCACAGATTCAATCACAAACTCCACAGATTTGAGCATGTTTAGTGAACTGATTCCATGCGAAATTCCCAATCATGTTATTTGCCCATGCAAATTAGCTACAATTGCAGCCGGTAGACGATTTTCAAAGAAGACGGACTAATTTTTCCGAATAGGAAGTGTTAGAGCGAAACTTGCACGTACTTTAAATAAAAATCACAAGAAAGTAGATGCATTCGTTGTTGTAAACCTTTAAACCAATCTGAATGTTTTTATATCGAAGTGAACTTGCAATCATCAAAGATCTGAATTATTTTCAATTTAAAAAAAAACAATAGTTTCGATCCGATCTATGCACCCTTCAACAATTTTGACGATTCCTATTCATTTTATATCTGATGATTGACATTTCTAATATTCGATCCACAGAATGCAGATTACATGACCGCAGCTGAAAGTTGGAAAGTACATATAGTCGATTTTTTTTCCGAGGGGAGTGGTCACCCGAAACTGGCGGTTTCACAAACCTAGCGGGATCATAAAGGGACCATCTATTGAATGATTAATATTTCGATTAAAGCCGGTTTGTGTAAACAGTGCCCTCTCTACATGAAGTTCCCTGAGCGTATCTTTTTGTGGTATAAGCCATTGGAATAAGGAATTTCTAGGCCTAAGTAAGATTAGTTACGGCCGTGAATTGCGTCACGCTATTAGAAATAGAAGGAAAATTGACCATAATAAAATAGATAATGATATAATTAATGGGTTAAATAAGATGGGACAGCACACAAAAATAAATTTTTAAAAAAATGCAAAAAAAAACGCTAGGCATAGTCTATGGGCCTACAGAATGCAACTTTTGTGCATTTCCAAGTATTGTATGTTCATATTGGAAAATATCAGTGTTAACTCTCAAAAATATTAAAATTAGTGAGCCATTTCTCGCCAAAAAAGTAGTGATTTTTGCAGAAAGTTTTAGTACATAGGTAAATGAAAACTTGCCAAATTTGGGTTGGGTGATGATTAGTTAAGCATCAAAATAGATTACAATAATTAGAAAGTTAAAGAAAAAGTACTACCTTGATGATTATGGCCTTTCAAAGTTAAACCACAAAAGTACGTCTTGAAAATTATTCAAAAAAGGGTGATTCGTACTGCAACGTGTCTGGATATGTTTATATGATGTGAATATAGAAACACATTTACCCAAACTAGAAAAAGTGTCTAAGAAAACATTTGCAAAGAAAAAAAAAAAATCTTTCGCCTGAGTTCCTTAAGCAAAAGGATAGTATGCTATTTTCTACTCCATAAAAGTGGGGAGGGAATGGTAATTTTCCTAAGCCAATCTTTGTTTGGATGTTGCCATTGGCAAAGTTTGAACCACTTGAAATTAAAGGCAAATTATTAAAAGGTTTTGACCAAAATAACAAACCCTCCACAAAAATTGAAGCAAAATTTCTAAAACTTCATTTTTGATCCCCGTGATTGAAAAGCAGAGGGGGATATTGCTAGGGCGTGCGAATTGTCTGTATGTGTGTGTTCCAGTTTGGTTGGTTTTGGTTAGGTTTTCGTTTTTTCGCGTCTGCCTTCGAAAGGTTTAAGTAAACCTGTTTAACGGACCCTTGGGGTTGGGTAAGGTGCAATAGGGGTTCCTTAATGTGTGGATGATGTCAAAGGTCATGGACCAAGGTTAAAAGCGTCATCCTGAGGTCATGACCCAGTTCCCGTTGGGTTAGGTTTGGTTAGGTTTTCGTTTTTTCGCGTCTGCTTCGAAAAAGGTTTAAGTCCGATTTTTAAACCAATTAATCATGTTTGGGGGAGTCAAGAAGGGTGTGAAAATATCGGATCCAAAATGATCATGATTAAAATTGGAGATTTCCGATAATAATTAATTGGTGCGCTATGAGTTTAAATATTGGGCTCGCTGCGTCTCGCCCAATATTTTTGCCAAATCTGCTCGACCAATTAAGTTGGGCTTAATCGATTCCACTGGTTTATATCAGACTGGGGGTTTGAAGGTGCAATAGGGGTTCCTTCAGATCTGGATGATTGTCAGAGGTCATGGACCAAGGGTCAAGGTCAACTGAGGTTCATTGTTCCAGTTTGGTTAGTTTTTGTTTTCTGATCGTATTTGAAAAGTTGAAGTCCGATTACAACCTAACTTGGGTCGAAGGTGCAAAGCAGCAAGACGGGTTCTTTCATATGTTGTTGAGTCAACGTCACATACCAAGGTCAAAGGTCTCTGCGCACATTTTCCCCTTTGTAGGCTTTCTTTTTTAGAACTGCTACATTTCTAGAGATGTATTCCCCATATGAGAACATTTTATTGAATTTGATGCTCTCAACTAGACAACTGTGCCAATAAACACTTGTGTATACGGGCCATCTGCAGGGGGATCGCGCAAGTTTACTTGCTGTTTTTGTGACTTGTCCGCGTTGCTTGGTTTTGCCAGGGCCTGCCTCTTGAAAGCGGTGGATGACGGCCAAGAAATCAAAACAATTTAGACGTCTTCATTGGTTAAATACAGCGAATTTTTTTTGATTGATTGTTTTTAATATGGTAGCAAGCAAATCACATGAGTCTTGACTGGAGAGGAAGATTTGCCTGTGACAAGGAAAAGATTTAAAAAGAAGATTGTTTCAAATCTTTTTCTAAATTGAATTTAACGATCTGTATACCAGTTTTTTCTCATAATTAAAATATGTATTCCCTAAGTACAGAGCTAATACATAATAGGTTTTCGTTTGTCTGGTTTACATCCCGAAGATGGCTTTAGAGCTAATCCGATATTCTGTAACTTTACTAGCTTAATACCAGAGGGTGTTTTGAACCAATCCCATAATGCATTGTATGTGCCTATACTGGGACTGTACTAAACTCACGTCAGTACTTAGGGGATAAAAAGTGATTTTAAAAAAGTTTAAGAACCACTGACATTGCATGTCACGCAAAACATTCCCTCTAAGTACGTTTGGACCTAAAATCAGAATATAAAAGTCAGTGTTTTTGTGGGGTTGAGAATAGGATTTTTGTGGATCACCATGACCCTATTGAGTGAAATTTCCAAAAACTGGTTGCATTGTGCGGATTGATCAAAGAAACCCTCTGGCTTACTACAAAGGAGGCCGTGGTTACTGGACTTCACCGCTCAGGTCTTGTTTTCTGCCTTTTCTTTCAAGCGTCTGGAATTGTTAATTTAAATTGATTCAACCTATTGAAGCGAAATTTTAAATTCGGTGAATAAGAGGCTTGTATCCATCTCGTAAATACCGATATATCTTACTGGTACTTTGCAAAAATAAAACAGGTTATTAGAAGTCCTGGTAAAAAGTGGAATTTTATAGTTATCTTCAATTTGACAAGTTCGAGTGAAAAGTGGTAGCCTGCCAAATGGGTCAACTACGTTTTGCAATATTCTTTCAAATAATTATTCTTTTCTTGATTACATAATCAACAATATCCATTTTTTTTAGTGCACAAATTGATGCTTCCATTAAACAATTTTAAACCCCACATGCCCCTTTCCATGGAAACCTAATGCCGAAGGAATTGCACGAAATTTATACCACACATGCAGGATCATAGAGACAATAACAATTAAAGACAAAATGGAATTCCACCAAATAAACCTAAAAAATCGGGCAAAGCATTATTTTCACATCCGAACAAATGAACACAAATTAAACGGCACAAAAATTATATATGTGCAATGAAAAAGTTGTTAATATGTGTTCTAAAAGGTCCTACACAAATATCACTAACCACAATGATGTAGAGGAATAAAGGTATGATTGGGGAACCGGTGTCATATATACAGTGGCCATGTGACTGAGTGTCCTACCACCCATCGGCGATTGTGTTCTTCATTTAGTGCTGTATGCATCATTTTGTTCAGCACTGTACCCAAATGGCTCTGTCTACAAAGGTCACGCTTTATTCCGTAACATTTTGCTATGGTAGTAGGACACTCTTCTGTGGGGGACACTCAGTTTCTTTCTTTTATTCTTGCGTATGAGGCAGCAGCTAAATATGTTGTAAACGTTGGAGCCAAACTCAATGTTGATTGGTTGGGGTGTAAGAAATCTGGGTCCACCGGTGGACGAAAGGTTGGCCACTAATTGAGAATGTGATCCGCAGTCTGTGATGAGAACCACGTGGGCAGGAGGCGATGACCCGCGCCCCCATCGGTGCATATTGTATAAAAGCGACCGACTCCTGTGCGAATTTCCGGTTAAGGTGACCCATTTCCTTGAGGGGAGATGCTGGCAGGTGGTAGTTCTGTCTTAGGGGGAATAGAGAGTGATCTGGTTTGGCGGTATATAGCCAGGCAGTATTCCATGTCTGTAAGATGTTGACAGGGGAACTGGAAGTTTAGCAGCGTGACGGCAGAAATGTCGGCGAGAGCGCAGTCCTGTTCTAACGACTTGGTGTGATTCTTTGACGTGTATGCAGAAGGTGCTTGTGATCGCAGGGCCTTCTTCATAGTTTATGTGCTGTGGTGTCTCTCCGAAGTACTGCAGGAGCAAAACCTGAAAGCACTGGTAGGAATTCAGATGGAGTAGGCGGAGGAAGCCAGTGATGGTTATCAAGGTCTCGTTGAGTACTCTGGCCAGCTTCTTTGTGTGAGAATTGTTTGCACAATGCTGGGGCAGCATATTCAGGCAGTGCTGTAGACCAGAGCCAAGGCAGTGGTGGTGCGTAGGGTCGTTGGGCTGGCACCACTGAAGATCCAGCAAGTCGGCACAGGAGGTTATTCTTAGAAGATACCTTGGCGCATGTGGACTTGAGGTGCTGCCGGTAAGTAAGTGCCGTCGAGCTTCACTCCCAAGTAGGTTGGTGAGGATTGTATGGCAGAGGCGCTCCATGAGGGTGATTTTAACGTTGTATAACTTTTGTCCCGTTTAGGACTATGCAAACTCACTTTTGTATGGTTTATCAGACAGAGAAGTAGAAAGTTACAAACACTTCAAAACAAGGCTGCCAGGATCATTTTCAAGTGCAATAGATTCCATCCTTCTGCCCCTTGCGGAGGAGAGGCTTCATTGGTTACCTGTAAATGAAGAGTTATCTTTAAGGCTGCTCCTGACTTTTAAAGGGAAGGTCACCTTATCTGGTATACCTCTGGAAGGCATGGTCTGCGCTCTGAAAATGCCAATTTTCTTAGCGTGTTTTCTCGAACCTTTCGATAAATGGTGACAAAGCATTTTGGATTGCTGGTCCGCCTCTGGAACTCTCTCCCCATCTTATCGCCGTTTAGGCCCTTTTAAAACTCACCTTTCCCATGGAAAGAGCGGTTTTATAATGTGCCCTGGTTAATCAAATTGATATTTTATAATTGTTTGATTTGTATAGTTGTATATTCAAATGTTGCTGTGTGATTTTTACTATATTATAATGAATCTCAGGTATTTAAATGTGACTTTGTACAGCGCTATGATCAATTGGAATAGCGCTTAAGAAATGCTGTGCAATTAATAATAATTGACACTAGACAGGAAGGGGGAATTCCCCACGATGTAAACTTAGGACACGAGTCAAACTGGTTTATGCTTTGAGATCAAACATGCAGAATCTAGGGAATTCCCCCACAAAGTTTAGATGGAAAGTGATGTGCTTCAGGTGATGTAATTTATGTGGAATTCAATTGGTCTGCCAGTGCAAGGTGTGTTATACAGGAGGCTGTTGTTAATGTCTATGTTAAGACCTTGGGAACTTTATGAAATATTGAGAATATAGGAAGGAGAACTTGGCCAAAAGAGGGGTCAGCAGTTGTAATCAGATACAGTGTGGGTATAGCTAGTTTTATGTACAATATGGTAGATGTATGCTTCACACAGGGAAGATTTTGTTATATTCAATTCCATGTGAGCAGAGTGCTGTAATTATTCTACTGTCGTCTTTGAAGCCGAAAGTGCTGGGAATCAAAATAGGATTCCAAATTGTGGACAGATAGAAATCGTGGTGATTATCTTGGACTGATATACTGTGGAATTAGTGTCGTCGAGGGACTTATGTAACCTTGTCGTCTTGAACTGCTGGACAAAGTTAACTTCAGGACTGAGAAGATTCCCTTGGAATATATTACCTGAGGATTTTTAAGCGTGACTTTGCATGCTGTCATTTTTGAAGTCTTCGCTGTGAGGACATATCATCGTTGAACTGCAACGCTTTCAACACAGGACACTAGTAAACCCTAAGTAATCTTAACTAATTGTGTGTAATTATATATGTAATGTTGTTTTGGACATACCAAATTCTTGAACCAATTATAAATCATTAAAATCTGTTATATTATATAAAATTTAGATCACTTGTGCACAAGGCTCGTTTATTTGTGTTTGAAAGGTATTTCTGACCTTAGACGTCTACTATGTATGTATGTTGTACATGTGTTCATGTTAGGTGTAGGGTGTTCTCGTGTTAGGTTTGGGTTGGGATTAGGGTTAGGATTAGAATTAGGATTATAGTTTAGGGTTAGGGTTAAGAGTTAGGGTTTGGGTTTAGGATTAACCTTAACGCTAACCATAACCCTAAGTCACTGGGTCGAGTCGATCACTGGGCTTTTGCCCTAACCCTAAGTCACTGGGGTGAGTGGATCACTGGGCTTCAGTGAGCGTTCCAAGGAGCGCTCCATGGACCGCACTTTTTCGACACATATAACACAATATAGTAATGCAGTCTCGGATTATTAGCGGGATTCACCATTTTGTAATAAAGCGCAGGACCTCGTCCAGGAACACTTTTTGTTGCTCAGACTCCTTGTAGCCCCTTGTAGCTCAGGCCCCTTGTAGTTTTCTCGCAATGTGGAACTATATGGTGGAGCTTGCACAATTTTGGTTTTGTTTACCCACCAACTGAACTACCACCATCGGCTGTGGAGGACCTGTCCATCCCCACTGATCCACCTTCACGAGAGGAAACAGTATACAAATATTGACTGCTATGAGGGGCATGGTTGAAACTATAGGCCCAAGGTGATCTCGAAACCATACTATGCCCCGAGGCGTAAGCCGAGGGGCATAGTATGGTTTCGAGATCACCGAGGGCCTATAAAAAAAAAAAAAAAAAAAAATAAACCCTAAGTAATCTTAACTAATTGTGTGTAATTATATATGTAATGTTGTTTTGGACATACCAAATTCTTGAACCAATTATAAATCATTAAAATCTGTTATATTATATAAAATTTAGATCACTTGTGCACAAGGCTCGTTTATTTGTGTTTGAAAGGTATTTCTGACCTTAGACGTCTACGAGACGTCATAACAGTATGTATGTATGTTGTACATGTGTTCATGTTAGGTGTAGGGTGTTCTCGTGTTAGGTTTGGGTTAGGATTAGGGTTAGGATTAGAATTAGGATTATAGTTTAGGGTTAGGGTTAAGAGTTAGGGTTTGGGTTTAGGATTAACCTTAACGCTAACCATAACCCTAAGTCACTGGGTCGAGTCGATCACTGGGCTTTTGCCCTAACCCTAAGCCACTGGGGTGAGTGGATCACTGGGCTTCAGTGAGCGTTCCAAGGAGCGCTCCATGGACCGCACTTTTTCGACACATATAACACAATAGTAATGCAGTCTCGGATTATTAGCGGGATTCACCATTTTGTAATAAAGCGCAGGTTATTTTTAGACCTCGTCCAGGAACACTTTTTGTTGCTCAGACTCCTTGTAGCCCCTTGTAGCTCAGGCCCCTTGTAGTTTTCTCGCAATGTGGAACTATATGGTGGAGCTTGCATAATTTTGGTTTTGTTTACCCACCAACTGAACTACCACCATCGGCTGTGGAGGACCTGTCCATCCCTACTGATCCACCTTCACGAGAGGAAACAGCAAACGCTATCAGAGTCATGAAACCATTGCTGAGGCACCGAACAGATGATAGATGTTATCCAGAAATTTTGCATTGCGGTATATACAACATCATCATCACAGCAAAAGTGGACCACAAATGTCATCATACCCCTGTCCAAGAGGAGATCTCTCCCTCAAGACTGCCAGGAGATGTCAATAGCTGCTAAAGTTACAACAAAAATCAGTTAAACAGAATTCGACCAATTGTTGATCCATGCCGGTTTTCGTCCAAGCCGTAGTTGTGTGCAGCAGACACATATCCTTCGATAATATGAAGGGCTTCAAAGACCACCAATTGCCATTTTCTTCGACTTCAAGAAGGCCTTTGATTCTATCAATAGGACCGCCATGTTCTCCATATTACGTCACTGTGACATTCCTGAAGCAGCGGTCAATGCCATAAAAGTCCTGTGCAGTAACTCCCCGGGAGCAACTCACGAAGTGCAGTGATAATGAACGAAAATGTTTCAGAGCCTTTGATGTAACTACAGGAGTCTTTCAAGGAGATGTTCTTGCGCATTTTATGTTCATCATAGTTGTGGATTACCCCTTAACGAAAGCCACCGATGAAATGGACTCTGAAATTGTAACACACCCCCGCCGATATAGGAGGTACCCTGCCAAACTACTTAACGATCTGAATTTTGCTGATGACATTGTCCTTCTAGCATGTCTAGAGTCTACTCCTTCACGGGCCCAAATTCAGTTCACCAGGAGAGCTTCAGCAGCAAAAAACATAATAAGCTATAATAATCATAATCTCATAATACTCATGGTCTCATAATCAGTGTACCCAAGACAGAATATATGACGCTAAATTGTGGTCCTCATCCTGCACTCCAAGTCTACGACGGTCTATCAATCAGTTATCTTGCATGGATGGCTTTCTGGAAATTATGGAAAAACCCCATCCCTACCTTTAACCACTAAACTAAGGCTGTTCAACACAACATATGTCACAGTTCTTGCATATGGATGCGAGTCTTGATCACAAATGATCATGAACCAGCTAAACTTAATGCTCTTTATACACCAACATATGGTACAAAGTGATTAGGTTGGCAATGTACGTCATACGCGCGTCGTTTGGAGATAGTGAAAATATGTTGCATCCAGACCAAATTACAACCTTAGCCCAGGACTGCGGCAATTGGAAGACGCTCAAAGTCGCCTGCTCCGCAGCTGAACGATGATGATACATGCGTGCCCTATGGTTGGATTGTCTTAGTAAAAGTGCACGACATGACGAGTATTTGAAAATCATTGATAAGAAGGGCAATGATATGACCTATGTTGGTAATGTATTTATCAAGAGTGCATAGTACGACACAAATAGATTCACATTGATATGACCAATAAAAGGAATTGATTAATAATAGGTACATGATGATATGACCTATGTTTGGAATGTATTGATTAAAAAAATACAAATAGTTGGCCTATTGACGCAAAGTTAGCCTATGTGTAAATAGTTCGAATTATATAACACATAAAAATATTTCTGTCATTTGATTGGTGGATACTATATCACGTGTCATAAAATATTTGAGATTATATCCCTCATGAATATATTCATGTTCATTGATTGGTTAAAAGTGCGTCACATGACCACACATAGTTTAACTATTTGCGAGAAAGAGAGCGAAAGAGAGATCACAGGGAAATAGACGCCCCGGGGAGGGTTCTCAGGAGTTTGTTGTGTACCCAGTGGCGTAACCAGCTTTTTTTTCAGGGGGGCAAGCATGTATTAAAATTTGTTAGTATAGTACATGGCCTATGTAAATTACCAATTTTTCAGGGGGGAAAGATTCCCCACAGGGGGGGCAGCTGCCCCCGATCCCCCTCTGATTACGCCACTGTGTGTACCCATGCTCGTTCCAGGGTTTCTGAAAGTGACCCCTAACGGGACCAATTATCTGTTAAAATATACCCCTAACGGGACCAGTTTTTGGTGAAATTATGACAGTTTTCAGTGAAAATATACCCCTTGCGGGACCTGTTCTCAATACGTGAATAAAAGATATACCTTTAAAATAGCCAATATACAAGAAAAATGAAAATTGTGCTACTGCAAGAAAAATTACACACTCAGGGTTATTTTGCTGATATGTTTAGGTTAATTTTCCTATTTGTATCATTGAAACAGTCACAATCACAACTGAATTTGATACCCCTAGCGGGACTAAAACTTGATCATTGTGAATTTGATACCCCTAGCGGTAGTCCCGCATTTGCAGCTAGTCCCTCTTTTTTTGGAACGAGCATGGGTTCCCGAACAAAATCCAAGAACCCTCCCCGGGTTGACGCCTATTTTCCCTCTGACCTCAGAGGGAAATAGGCGCCTATTTCCCTCTAGCCTCGATACCCGTGGTATCAATTCCTTTATCGATTCTTTAGCTGTGGTCAATACGACTGTTGACGTTATGCATGAGAATGCACAGACTCCTACTTGTATTTCTCAACGTATGTGTACGTTCGTATTAGTTATTGCTCTAAAAGGAACTTTGACGCATTGTTGAGGCTATTTCGTCGACACCCGTATCAACAACATGGCTGCGCCCAGTTGCAATAACACCGGTGGGAATCCTTCTGCATGGATAGTGAGAATACAAAGAAACTAATTACGTATGTTCTGTCAGTGTACGAGGAGTTGTGTAAGGATATTAACACCGGTGATTCCCGCGGTGATTTTTATTTTAATGCTATGGAATGGACAACGCTGATCTCAACGTTGCATGACTGTGCACGGAAACAGAAAGGTGAGCTAGGCCTATATGCAGTAAATTCCGGGAGTAAATTCGGTACGGACTTCAGCGTCATTTATTTACCGAAAAAGGTGTTGATATCGTAAGTGGGGCGGACTTTCCTCTGTCTAAAAGACAGTCAAAGCTCAAGCTCTTGCCTAGGCTAGCCTAGCCTAGCCTAGCCTAGCCTAGCCTAGCCTACAGAGTACAGTGCAGGCAAGGCCTATTTTATGTTAAGTAGGCCTCAGGCTCAGTTCACTTTTAACCACAATCATGAACCAAAAATATATTCCTGAAGGATATAAACAAATTTGAATGATCGTATATTCGGGTCTTGTGGAATCTATTGGCCACCTCGGTGAACTGGAGGGCATTGGTTACTACCCACGCCCTCCAGTTCACCTTCGGTGGACAATATATTCCACAGATCTCATGATCATGAATAATTTGGATACTAGTTTTCCCCAAAATTTCACAGGAGGGAAAAAGTTCCCATAAAAAGTTACTATTTCCCCCATCACGAGGGAAATAGTCGGTTTTATGGGAACTTTTTACCCTGCAATTGTTACAGTTTGCATCGCCCGTGCCTCTCGTTGTATTGGTTCAATCTTACCTTTCACGAACCCGACCTTTGACACTGCATCGATCAAATCTTCTGCTCAATATTTGCGTGTTTACAATTCACCTCTGGAATTTCCGTGAAATCTCGATACCGTAGATGTGCTAATATCCATAATATCTCGAGCGTTGGAAATTTTGTGGGAGAGAGCCCCGCGATTGGATTGAAAACCATGACTTGACCAGGCTTGAGGTTGAGTTGAGTACTATTTTCCTCGACCTTCGCTCTCGGGTAGTTAATTTTGCACCATTTCCCTCATGAGCAGTCAATATTTGTATATTATTACACCTTATAAATATTCATGAGATAATAGGCATAAGTCCTTTCATTTCATTGGTTAATTGCGCTGGACACAGGGATGATAAATTGAGCTACCTGTGAATTTGAGCTATTTCCCGTGCGGTATTTTTACTACTTTCCCTACATCATCGTACCCAGAGGCAAAAGTTATCCTTGTTAGCGTTAAGTCACGCATTTTAAAAAAAAAAAAAAAAAAAAGGCCTCAGGCTCAGTTTCACTTTTAACCAATCAATGAACAAAAAATATATTCATGAAGGATATAAAACAAATATTGAATGATCTTATTCGGGATCTTTGTGGAATCTATTGGTCCCCTCGGTGAACAGTAGGGCCTACCCCACGCCCTCCAGTTCACCTCGGGGGCCAATAGATTCCACAAGATCCCTCATGATCATTAAATATTTGTATACTAGTTCCCCAAAATTTCACAGGAGGGAAAAAGTTCCCATAAAAAGTTACTATTTCCCCCATCACGGGGAAATAGTCGGTTTTATGGGAACTTTTTTCCCTGCATTGGTATCTTGCATCGCCCGTGCCTCGCGGTGATTGGTTCATCTGACCCGATCAGCGACCCGACCTTTGACACTGCATCGATCATATCGTCTGCTTGATATTTGCGTGTTTACATTTCACCTTTGGCAATTTCCGTTGAAATCTCGATACCGTAGATAGTGCTAATAATCATAATATCTAGAGCCGTTCGAGAAATTTGTGGGAGAGAGCCGCGATTGGATTGAACCATGACTAGACCAAGGCTTGAGTTGAGTTGAGTTACTATTTTCCCTCGACCTTCGCTCTCGGGTAGTTATTTTTGCACCATTTGCCTCATGAGCAGTCAATATTTGTATACTATTAACCCTTAGCTGGGACCTAATTACAATGATTGCAGGTATAACCTGACTTGTACGTAATGACACCCAGCACCGTAGTTCAAGCGATACGCCTCTCCCGTCAACATGGAGATCTGTGTGTATGTACCCAAATGTTCATATTTGTGACGTCTCGACCTTTCCCGGGGGAAAGCTCCTCTAAACTATGGGACAGGTGATCTAAGCCAAAACCCACCACAACCACCAGCCCACCACCACACCATGCACCTTTTACTAAAACAATCCCAATATAAGCCATATCATGCACTTTTTTTAATAAGACAATCCCAAACATAGGCCATATGGGTCTATTTGAGTCATATTATGCACTTAGTAGTAATACATTTAATAATGTAGGTCACATCATACAGGGTCTATCAATATATTCCAATCATAGGATATATCACGCATTTACTACCATGCATTCCAAGTCTTAGTCATGCACTTTTTGTATATTTGTTGATATCATGCATTATTTGTGAAGACTTTCAAAGCATAGATCAACATTATTACATGCGCTTTTTATCAATAATTTAGGAACATAAGTCATAGCACGCACTTTCCGAAAATATGGTCATACCATGTCTTTTGTATCAGTACATTGCATGTATTTTTTATCATTGCATTGCAGATATTATCGGTTATATCATGTGTCATGTTGTCAGGTGTATATAATGTGGAAAATAGGTATCTTGGGCCTATAAATATTGTTGAAAAATTTGAATTAAATATAAAATGTTACTTTTTGATATTACTTCATGTTGCATAGTATAAATGTACATACAAAATGTGGTAGTGCATTGAAGTTAAAAGCTTGGGTGTGGCTGAGAAAACGCCATTGTTGTGCACTGACCCATGCTTCCTGTGAAAGGCTTTAATAGGGTAGGCCTTACTAAAGGCACATGTGCTAGACATGTGATGTGGTGTAATATGCATGCAGTGCAAAAGCTAGTCACTGATTGGTCAATATAATAGCTTGGATATTGAGTGCAGAATTAAAAAAAAAAAAAAAAAAAAAATTTAATAAGACAATCCCAAACATAGGCCATATGGGTATATTTGAGTCATATTATGCACTTAGTATTAATACATTTAATAATGTAGGTCACATCATACAGGTTCTATCAATATATTCCAATCATAGGTCATATCACGCATTTACTACCATGCATTCCAAGTCTTAGTCATGGACTTTTTGTATATTTGTTGATATCATGCACTATTTGTGAAGACTTTCAAAGCATAGTTCAATATTATTACATGCGCTTTTTATCAATAATTTAGGAACATAAGTCATAGCACGCACTTTCCGAAAATATGGTCATACCATGTCTTTTGTATCAGTACATTGCATGTATTTTTTATCATTGCATTGCAGATATTATCGGTTATATCATGTGTCATGTTGTCAGGTGTATATAATGTGGAAAATAGGTATCTTGGGCCTATAAATATTGTTGAAAAATTTGAATTAAATATAAAATGTTACTTTTTGATATTACTTCATGTTGCATAGTATAAATGTACATACAAAATGTGGTAGTGCATTGAAGTTAAAAGCTTGGGTGTGGCTGAGAAAACGCCATTGTTGTGCACTGACCCATGCTTCCTGTGAAAGGCTTTAATAGGGTAGGCCTTACTAAAGGCACATGTGCTAGACATGTGATGTGGTGTAATATGCATGCAGTGCAAAAGCTAGTCACTGATTGGTCAATATAATAGCTTGGATATTGAGTGCAGAATTAAAAAAAAAAAAAAAAAAAAAATTTAATAAGACAATCCCAAACATAGGCCATATGGGTATATTTGAGTCATATTATGCACTTAGTATTAATACATTTAATAATGTAGGTCACATCATACAGGTTCTATCAATATATTCCAATCATAGGTCATATCACGCATTTACTACCATGCATTCCAAGTCTTAGTCATGGACTTTTTGTATATTTGTTGATATCATGCACTATTTGTGAAGACTTTCAAAGCATAGTTCAATATTATTACATGCGCTTTTTATCAATAATTTAGGAACATAAGTCATAGCACGCACTTTCCGAAAATATGGTCATACCATGTCTTTTGTATCAGTACATTGCATGTATTTTTTATCATTGCATTGCAGATATTATCGGTTATATCATGCCTATTTTCATATCGGAACCAACTTTGTGTATGTGGGTCATTTCATGTACTTGTTTAGGAAAACGTTCCAAGCAGGTCACACCAAGCAAGTTTTGATATCAGGACTAACATTGTTTATTTTGGTCATATCATCATTATCATGCACCTTTTATCAAGACTTTTCTAATCCAAACATAGGCAATATCTTGCATTTGTATTAATACATTCCAAATATAAGTTACATCTTGCTAGTTTTCATATAAAGTCCAGATTTGTGTCTACCTAACATCAGGTCTAGTATTTTTTAACATTATTTCCTGGTGAAAATGAGATTACGAAAGCCAGTTTCCTGCGCTATGTTCATATCTTCACATGAACAAAAAATATGGCAGAAAGAATTTGAGAATCTCGATTTATTTATGTCATGACACACCTGATCACGCCATCAACGTGCCGTATAATAATAACAATGATAATAATAATATTAATAATAATAATAACCAGTCTTTATATAGCGCTTAATCCCCGTAAACAGGCTCAAAGCGCGGTTGACAATTATTATTATTATGCCGCCTTCAAGAAATCGTCAAAATCATTTCGCTTCATCTAGGTGGCTGCTCAAAGACATACCTTACAAGTGCACAAGCCTATCAGCACTTTGATTGTAATATTCTCCATAACAGCTCCCCAGATTTCGCTTGGGTCGACGGGGCAATTGAGATTAATTATATTGCCCAGGGACACAAACCCCACATTGACCACAGTGGGGCTCGAACTCATGATTTTACGGTCTAATGACCTGCACTTTTCCACTGGACCACACGTGCTCAATGTGTTAAAAAGTATTGGTCACGCTGTGTTAAAATATTAAAAAGTATGGGCCACGCTGTGATCCGTGCCATTTTATGCAATGCATAGGTATAGATGATTGAATAGCATGATAGGTATACATCGATTTTCTGACACGATAGTGAAACTTGCGGTGGGTAATACGGTTAACCGTAAAACATCATTATAAGACACTTTGATGTTGATGAGTAAATTCATTTTTTCTCTCTCTGATTTCCCAGGAGGCATATTTTCCGGGAAGGAGCGTCCCAAATTTCTCAGTTTTTCCCGCCACGAGTACTAAATTCATCAATCATATGCAGCTTGACTTCTTTTCTGTCATGCTTGAGATGCCAGTACCATACGGTCATTTTTATAATCAGTTGTATAACTTTTCCCTCATTTATGTCAAAATTTCAAACCATGTGTTGATTTATTTTTTAAACTAAAAGCAGGTATAAGATGCCCATATTAATAAAAAAATTAAAACATTTTGCAGCTTAAACTACATCTTTTCTGTGAAAACCACAATTGAAAATGGAATAGTCAAGCTCATGGGAAATACCATTTTAAAAATTTTATATGTAAGCTCATTTTTTGTTTATTTTCAACTTTTATTAATACAACGTAATGTTAATTGCCTTGCCGTGTGTTGTATTTCATCCGAAGTTAATAAACCCCTATTTTGTGAAGAGCCAAAATAAATCTGAATCTGAACTCAAATTCGGGTACGGCGGGGCTAAGAGAAATGGACACAAACAACTTCTGAGAAATTCAAGAGAAAAATAAACAGCAACATGACTACGGTATTTGAAATTTCACTAATAACCGGTGCCGCGTCGAGATATGGTATATTGCAAATACAAGCAATTTTCGATATCGAAAATTAGTAGTATGTGAAATGTTACTATTTTTCGATATCGAAATTTGGTAGTATTTTGTATAATATCAAAAAGTAGTAGTATTTGATAACCCTCAAATGTTGATAGATTTTCTTGTAAAAACGACCGTGCACGTAGTGTTATTGGTTACGGGCTTTCTTGAAACTATTCGGTTTAGCTTCATTGTATATACGTAGGAGCTGAAAAACAAAAAAATACTGTCCCGCCCACAATTGCCTTTTCTCCCATTTACTTTAGGCGACTACCCCTACGCGCGCGTACCTTTGATGTATACTTAGGTATTTCGCAATCCACATCGCCAGCACTTTTCATCCTCGCATCCACTAGGTGTCAGGCAAGGATAGCTGGAGACTGGCTTGATCTTCCCAGTCTTCCAGCCAGGGCGTAGCCAGAAATGACAAGGTCCGCTTTATGAAGTAGAAGGTCCGCGTTAAATGATGTTGAAGGTCCCCTTTGTAATGTTACGTTTGCCGCCTGTCCTAATTTTGTTGTTTTCAATGCTTGTGGAACATGGTATATGAATGAATCTTATCGTTAATACTATTGCCTACGCAATGGCTGGTGTTATTTATACTGTTTTCTTCTCAGCGCTGCGAGGGTGTCCCGTTACCATTCCCCCCTTCAACCACCCCCCCCCCCCCCCCCCCCCCCACCCCCCGCCTCCCAGATTTTTCGAGACGACGGTGAAAAAATTTGGGTCAACCGGCGAGCGCCGCGTTGTTTTGTACGCAGTTGTTTGTACGCAAACTTTGTTTGTACGCAAACGGTCACTCTGGCATAACCGCATCCCCCGTCCGCACCCCCCCCCCCCCCAAACCAATTCCTGGCTACGGGCTGCTCCAGCTCTGTCTTCTTGTACCAGAATAAAAAAAAATCATGCTCATCATTTAACGTCGGTTGCTTCAATATAAAGCCTCAAACATGCTTAAAAATAAATAAATCATGAAAAAAAAAATCCAAACAATTGTAAATATTACAACGTTTAGCCTACTGGCCAAAATCTGGTATACTGATTTACTCCATAGAGAAGCACTGATATACGGTACAAAACTACTATTTTTTTACAGCGTTACCAAATTTCAACGAACCACCGTGATGGACAATGAAATGAACATCCCAACCGCAGGCTCATCCCGCGTCTGCCGGAAAAGAGGCAATTTCTACCAATACTTGACTAATGTTATGATCCGCACATTGAGTATCAGTCCTCGAGGCGAATTGGGCAGTTTTCAAAACTCATCGCGGTTTGACCCACGATTCCAGTGGGAGGGGGCCAAGAAATCCCAATTTCAGAGCGTCGTCAATTGGTTACTACGTAAAGCCGAAATCTTGGACGAAAAATGCCTGATTTTGTTTAATGTTGTCAAGGAATACTTTCTAATTCCAAAACCGTTTGGAGTTGAAGAATCAACTCCACTGGAAGCTTTTTAGGGTTATTTCTGATTTTTTGTATTAATACGAACGAGGACGAGGCGTATGTAGGTCATGGAACCCATGACCACCCACATCAAAGCACCCAAATTGGTTTTTGTGTTGTTGCACTCCCTATTGCTGTATTTCTTTTTGACATTTTTTGGCGAATTGCTATAATGAATGAGGCTTGGCCGCCAATGGCTGCACGATTCATGACGTTTGAATCGTGTTTAAAGGTGCAACCACCTCGAGAGAGAGTTCACATATCACGTGTCTCTAAAAAATCGAAAGTACTGATTTTTGCCCTGATGTAAAGCTTTCCATCAAAAATATCCCCATCTGAAAGGATTAAGCTGAGAAATGTTTTTGGAGGGGCACAAAAATTGTGAAATTTCTAATTTCGTATTGGAGCAAATACGAAATTCAGCCTATGTTTTATATTGAAATATAAGCAAATCAAAATAACCTTTTTCTCTCTTATAAGACATTTTTGTAGCCAAATACAAGGTAAGAAATCTATTGAGTGTCTAATCTATATGAAATTACTATTATGACACAATATTTGGGTGCTTCAATATCTCTTGTTGCACCTTTAATAGACACTTTTCTCATGCCCCATATTGCATCTCGCGAGGTGCTCATTTTCATCCGGGAACTTGTACCAGCCTCAAGTAAGCTAAAGACATACGGTTCAGAGTGTAATATAAATACTGCAAAACTTACTTCATCTATGACGTTGCTTTAAACGCCCGAGTATGCGTGCGCAGCCGAATTGTAACTTGTCTGGCAGGCGACGATTAGGGCACGATTACGAATGAAAATTTTCAAACCTTTTAACCGTAGATTTTAAATCTGAGTTGCCTCGAATTTTTTGTTCCTAGATATTCGGACTTTCTGTAAATTAACTTCACGGAAAGATACGATTTTACTGTAGTTTTGGCATGTTTCGCCGACGACGAACTAAGCTATTTCACACTGAACTTTGTACTACGATAGTCTCTCGAGGCTGGTACACAGTCCCCGGATGAAGTATGACACCTCAAGAACATGCTTATGGGGGGTTTTAAACACTGCGTCTTTTACTTGTTAAGAAGCAGCAGAACGGTTTATAACCTATTCCAACTGCAATCTATTTTAAAATTAAGACAGTTGCACCACTGTAAAATCAAATATACCCAATACCCTTAAATTAAAATCAGAAGGATAGAATTAATTGGTATTATCATGTCATAGGTTTTTTTTTGGTCATCTGTAGACTAGGCGTAAATCAGAAGAGGTAATGATCACCAACTGATCTCTAAATAAGTCTATATTTAAACCGTTTCATTTCATGCCAATGTTAAACTCCTTGGGGCAGTTTAGTATTGTTGATAGAAGTCTCTGCTCAGCCTACATAGGTTCCTCCCCTTTTTATCTCCTACCCTCCCTTTCCCCTTCCCTCCCCGGCCCTTATTGTGGTTCTTTCCTTCCTGCCCTTCTTATCCTTGTTTTAGCTTTATATTTGAAAATATGTACTTTTTTTTAACATATGGTGGAAACACGCAAGAAACGGTGAAAAAGTACCAAACAATAACTAATCTCTAAAAATGATGCAAACCTTCTTTGGTCCACTGCTAGCAATAGCAGAGAAACATGTAAATTTATGATTTCTTATGGATTTGAGCCCACGTAGTCCTCAGATTTAATAAATTGTTCACATGTAATGCCTATTAAGCACCTGAAACATTCCCCGCACTTAATTTGTTCTTCCGAATGAAATGACCTAAATCCCCTCACTCGTCTCCGTCATAATGCAAGTATTAATTTGGTTAAAGACATTTCAATAATGATTATGCGTGCTCCTACAATCGCATATGCTGCTCACTGTCTTGGGTAAAGGACCATCGTTCAACGTGAACTGGTGAATGGTAAATGTTTTCCCTCAATGTAGGTTTCCTAGTAAGATGGAAATCAAGGGGAACAGAGAAAATCTGGAACATGGCAAGATCTAACAAGGTGCAAGGAGAGATATATGGTCGTCAAAGAACAGGACAATCAGCCGCAAATAAGGCTGCAGTGCGTAGAGAACTGAACCATAAACTCTAAAACCACATGGACCTTCACATTTGAGAATATTATTGGCCAGGAGGGTCCTTAAACATTTTTATGTCGGGGATATTTCTCCATGTGTCTTTGCTAATGCTAGCCGTGGACACAGTAAGGTTTGCATCATTTTTAGGAGAAATAGTCCATGTTGGGGCCCAAATCCAAAATGTTGTCATCCCTTGCAAGGGACGGAATTCATTTTTTAATTGTCCTTTCTTTCCAGTCAGGAATGAAGAACACCTGAAGTATATTACATGACAACCCGCCAATGTTCTCCGCACAAACATAAAATAATGGCCATGATCAAGCAGTTGCCATGCAACACATTTTATGTGTGCTCGGGACGGAATGTTTCCGTCCCTCGCAAAAACGGGTTTATATTTGGGATTGGCCCCTTTTGGTTGGTTTTTTTCACCTTTCTTTCTGTTTTCTTACCCATTTCATACAAAGGACATATTTTCATAATATAAAGCTAAACACAAGGATAGAATAATTAAGTAAGTAAAATTTGCCGTTCAAGGAGGGTAAAGTTCTTTCTGAGACACCCTACAGTGTACATATCATCTCAAATTAGAATGGAATAGGACTTGTCATATATAGAAATCTGGTCATTTTCAGGAATACTTTGATCGGTCCAAGTGTTATTAAGAAAGGTTAATTTTTCTAATAAATTCGTAATCACTTGCAAGCATTATTATCGGCCGCCAAGGGAAGATTGTGTTTCTTTAGTCAGTATTTGTCGAGCCGGGTAACATACACAAAGTTTCTCGTCTATATTAAAGTAATCTCCACGCTAGCAATCCTTAGAATATTAAAGGATTGGTTTCAAAGGTCAAATTAACGCACAGAGTTACACTACATACGATGCAGTCTTGTGTTTTAATCGGATCATATTATGACGTATCCTAGTCTTTTCATAAATGAATCATAGCAAAACTACAACGCTTAAAATGCTTCGCCTGCATTTCAATTTTCCAAAGACATGTGAACTCCTGCATTAGGAAAATATCGGAGAAAATTGTTTAAACAGTAATATTGATGACTTACCTGGTTTAATTCTATCAACACAAAAATGGCCCCCCGTAGGCTCCGTGCAAGTAGCGTAGAGTGACTGTTTGCTGTGCGTGTGTCAATATAATTCGAACACGAACATCTTCGCAATGACTTGAACATCACTGATTTGATACAAAATTTGATGTGGTATGGTATTCAGTGTAATTGAAATAGAAGAAGTACTGTAAAAACTACTGAATGACTTGAAAGAATAGAGCAATGGGAACCAAAACGAGTTTACCGCAGCAAAAACACGCCAACGGACCAATATTCTCACGCATGGCTTTATTGGGACAATAATATCCATACATCAACGATCGCAGGGAATATATTGGTCATTATGGTTCTGCAAAGATTCAAAACCATTCGTCAGGAAGAAACTATCACTGGTACAGATTCAATTTGGCAGTCGACCAGCGATTCTCTCGTAACAATAGCTAGGTTTGAGGGTAATTACTCAGATGGTATTATGGAAGGTGGCCGCTTGGAGGCATTGCGTGTAAGATATCAGATCTTCATATACACATACACAAGCGATTATCTGTCGGCGTTGATGATAACTATTATGAGTTTTGATCGATACCTTCGCATTTGTAGACCAAATTCAGTACAGAATACACCAAGGAATGGTAACAAACAAGAACATTCGTCAAGGCAAGTCCTTCTGGGTTTATGGTTCATTATTTGCACTTTATGTTTCTAGCGTTTGCCTGACTGCCTTTACTGGAGAAAAACCTCTAGACTTCAACACAGAATGGGAAATTGGCAGTATATCTAACTACAACATCCAACATGAATTTTGTTTCGCTTGGATGTGAAATTTTTTTATACATTTGTTTTGCTGTCTTTCTCAACATCAAAGTAGAATTCTCAAATTATTAAACCGGAAAAAATTGGTTTCAAACCCAGAATACATTAGCGAATAAGAATAGGAAACATCTCGGCGTCAGAAACAGGAGAAATCGTCTATAGAAAGCTGTATGATTGAGAATAAATGGTAAATAAAGGCCAGTCCAAGCTTGATTGGTACGAAACCAACAAGAGGGTGCAAGACAGAAACTTGTACACAAACGCATTCAAAAGATCACGAGAAACTAAGAAATCGCCTTTTTTCTTGCTTACGTGGCTGTTTATGTGCTGTTCTGTGCTCCTTATTATGTAGCCATATTTATTGCTAGTATCTGTAAACAATTGTGGTTTTGACAATACTCCTATTGGTAACTGTATAATGTACTGATTAATTCTGTCTTGAACCCATCTTGTACTGCATTAGCAACAAGCGGACTTAGGCAACATGTACTAGCTCTTATCAAAGCTCCTATTTCAATGCCATTAGTGTAATAATCTGAGTGTATCTACGAGTGTATCCAAAAAAAACCCCTACATTCAGAATAAAAAATATTTAAATAGTTAGAATTGTTTTGCTCAAATGTTTGCTATTGTTATAAAGAAGAATAAAGAGGCTTTAAAACGTGTATTTGGTGTCATTGACTTTTGGAGTAAGAAGATACGCCTATTTTGCTGAGAGACTTAAAAAAATCATGTTTGGCCGATTTTGAGCCCAAACCAAAGATGCATCGCTTACATAGAGTAACATGGGCGTCAGCAGTGATTTAATATTAAAACATTTAACACCAAATTATTGTTAAACAATAGAGTGGGAGAGTAATTGAAGGGATATAAAAAATATCCCTGAGATTACAAAAGAAAATGCTAAGTAAAAAAATGTTAAATTTCCCAATAAGAATTCAAGATAGCTGGTGTAAGACCTACAGTTTTTACTTTGTTCAGCAAGAATTTCATGTTTGAGCCCTACAACGAAACTTGGGAGCAAAAGTGAAACCATAGAAGTTTTGTATTCCGCTTGAAACACCGCAGGCACTTGAATTTTAAGTTTTAAATTCCGATTTATCTACAGAAAACTTTAGCTTTAGTTTTCTTCAGAGTTATGACCTGATAATAACTATATTTGTGTGTCCAAAATAATTAGACCTTAGAGATGTAAAACCAAAATCTCTGAACAGTTGCATTATGTCATGAACTGAGACATTGATAGGGGGTTGATTTTCAACAATTGACTCTTTATGATTGAAACAATGGTAATTTAATTTTTTGAAGATATTTTATATAATTATGTTACACAAAGACCATTTTATTCAAACTGATATGGTTTTGGTCGAGAAGAATCGATACCATCTGAAATTGAATGTGTTGAATTGTCTTGCTATAATGGGTTATGGTATACGTTGGTGTCAGTCTCTCTGCATCAATGGCTAAAATGCGGCCAAACTGAAAATTTTTAGTCTCTCCGCAAAATTGTTATAGTTTTGAACCCAAGCCGAAAAGGACACCAAATACACTTGATAGGCCTGTTTATCTCGTAAAAACCAATGCAAACATTGAAGCAAAAATAACGTTTAAAATTGAAGACACAAAAATCTTTCCTTAATGTAGGGTTTTTAAAGTAAAAGAGGCTTTAGTATTTTACTAACGTTACTTGGGTTTAAAATCTAAATGGTTTGGTACTTTCACCCACCAATATTCAAAAAAGGATATCATTTTATGATTGCATTACGGCGCAGTATTATACTTGTTTCTTTTCAGGGAATTACTCCGGAAATGGACTATATTTATAACTTTTTAAATAACACTACTCAAATTGCTCTAATTACAGTAAAATGGTGAAGACTAAGCTTTTATGTTCACTAACGTCTTTTCGATAAACATAACGATCACCGCAAAAAAAAAGCGAGGTAGCGTTTTCTTGTTAGATTAGGGGACATTGAAATATGAACGGGGACGGTAGGGATATAGAACCAGAGCTTTTGTAGTTTCAGATAAATTCCATTGATGAAAAACAAATGAACAAAACCCAATTACCTGATATTGCAGGTTATCCGTAGTCGCTCACTGAAGTTCATGTTATCTATGTCCTTGCTGTCTATTTTGCATGTAAACATACTACTCTCGTTCTCAAAACCAGAATCAGGGATCCAATAAATCACACATGTTGACAACAATATGTCTTCCTAATGATCCACGTGAAATTGTTTCTTCTTCGGCACATACGGGGGTCTCAGAAACGAAACGTTACCCTCCGAAGACAACGGCCCTTTTTGACTTAATTACTTCGAAGTCCTTTGTTTAGGCCATTACACTGTTTTTAAAACCATGTACCATAGTATCAGTATTGTGTCTTTGTTTTTTCTATTTCTTTGCTTACTTGACCACCGCGTATTCTGAGTGTTACCATACAGGGTGTACTCAGAAAGAACGTTGACCTCCAGAGAAACAGCCATTTTTAAGTTAACTTAATCAATTCTTTCAGTGGTTTAGCTTTAATATTATGAAAATATGTACTCTTGTGAACATATGGTGAAAAAAGAAAGAAACGGAAAAAATAACCCAAACAAAGGACTATTTCCTAAAAATGGATGCAAAACCTACTTGTCCACGGCTTGCAATAGCAGAGAAAACATGTACATTTTAATTCTTATGGATTTGCGCACAAGTACCCCTCAAATTAATTAATTTGTTCACATGTAAGCTAAAATGCACTTGACACATACATTTATTGGTCTTCAGAATTAAGTGACTAAATCCCTTCACCCGTCTCCTATCATAATACAAATATGATTTGGTTAAAGCGCCTTTCACATAATGGCATTGGGCCCAGTGACGATACAATGGCATATTCTTCTGAAATGCTCTTGGGTTAAAGGATCATCGTTCATCGTGAGTGGTAAAGTTTCCCCTCAAAGTATGGCTTCCCAGGCAAGATGGCAATTCAAGGGAAAACAAAAAGAGGACACATTCTGGAACATGGCAAGACTCTACAAAGGTGCAAGGAGAGAGATATGATCATCAAAGAACAGGACAATCAGCGGTAAATTTCTGGCGTGCGTAAGAACTCTAGAACCAGCAATGAACCTGTAATTTGAGAAGTTATTATTAGGCCAGGAGGGTCTTAACATTTTATGTTGAGACATTTGCATCCATGGTTTTCTCATGCTAATGCTAGCCGGGGACAAAGTATGTTTGCATCATTTTTGGGAAATGGCATTGTTGGTATTTTTTCACCGTTCTTTCTTGTTTTCACCAAATGTTAAAAAAGTCACATATTATTCATAATATAAGGCTAAAACAAGGATAAGATTGGATTTAAGTAGTAAAAATGGCTGTTTTCTGTAGGGTAACGTTCTTCTGAGACACCCTGTATGGAAAAAAAAAACAAAAAACATCAGAATAAGTGGTGGTCAGTAGCAAAAAAATAGAAAAAAAATCACAAATAGCTGAATATGTGTACATGGTTTAAAACAGTAATGGCCTAACAGGACTTCGAAGTATGTCTTCAGAAGTAGAGCCAAGCTTATAATCCCCTTCTTTTGTCAGATTTATGAATCCATTAATATTTACGTTTTGGTCCCTATATAAACAAAAGATGTTTATTTTTGGTGTCTATATTATTGTTATCTTGTATTCTTGTTTTGACCAGGTATGCCAAAAAGAAAACAGTTTTACCAGGCAATTGCATCATTTGTTAATATGCACATGTTGGGGTCACGCTATGATGGACGGATACCATAACTTTTTAAGCTGGGTTCGTCGATCAAGAAAATTCGATCCGTACTAACGCGTTTTTGTTTCGTGTTTAAATATCCGAATAATCGGTCAGTCTAGATGACAGCCTACCGACATTTTAAATGGTTCCTCTAATAATAACTGACTGGGTTTGCCGTGTCTCGCCCTGTACTTTACAAAGGTAAATCGCTCATATCGGCAATAGGCAGGTAAGGAATACTGTAATAAACCTGAATTTTGCGGATGGACTTGTGGATGGAAAGTTAGGTATCGTATCGTACTTTTCAACAAAAAATGGTTGATTTAATCAAATATTTACCAGTGTAGATTTTTTGTGGTGAGAAATACGTGTCCCTTGAAGGTCCACTGACATTCTTTCACAATACAGACCGATAAGGATCAGATACCTGGAGTGGGTTTTGTTCGTTCGCTTACGAACCTCAAATTTCGCCGCTCCAAGTGGTGTCACACGTAATTCTGAAAGTGTGTGAGACACATTTTGAGCCTTCAAGTTTCTTTAACAACTGGAGCGTTCATCGTAAACATCTGACTAAGGCCCGGACCAAGGATGCAGTTCGAAGCTGCTTCGGGGCCGGTGACAGAAACACCGTGAGCAAGCAAGACCTCCGCTCGTTTCAAATTTGATCAGAGCCTAAAGCATATGGTGCGGCTGGACGTCCTGTAGGTTGAAACTCCTGAATGAAGATGTGCTTTAAAAAGAAGATGACCATAAACTACAATAAAAGTCTTCATTTGATAAAAGAGCTTTCATCCCAAATCGCATCTGGTAAAGTTTTCTTGCGATATTTCAATCCGTTCTGATGTAGACTAAAACGCGATTTTAACAAGCCCCATAGAGTATCTGGGGGGGGGGGGGGGGAAAAATTAATATTGTCGACCAAAATGGGGCACATTTTCGCTCATAACTTTCCACAGCAAACATCATTTAGCCCTAAATTGCACAGGGTGAATGAGCAAATGATACCAAAATGTTGACCCCCTTTCGGTAAAAATCTGGTGTTTCGAGGGACGAGGTTATTAGCGGTCGAACCAGGGCCCTTTAATACGGACGGTCCGGTAATACGTCACTTCCTGTTTCTAAAATTGAAAAAAAAATGGAAAAACGCTGTTTGAAAATTCTCAGAACTGGTAATATATACCGAAGGCATTGGTGGAACAATGGATTCGCCCTGTAGAATTGCGTGTTACTTTCCGTGTTTGGCGAGTACCGAAGTACCGACAAAACGTCAATTTTCTCGGTAGGTTCTATAGGTCAGACCCAATTACGATAACATATTCAAAACAACACATAATAACGGACCCTCTGGATGCCAAAACTTCCATAGAACCCCTCCGTTTTTCCCGGAGAGATTTGAGATTTAGTTTCAATTTAACACACATTCTCTATGACGGACTGATAACGTCAACCTCTCGGCAGTAACCAAATTTAGATAATATCTTTCACGGCTACAGACACAAACTACACACTTTTCCGGACCGCCGTAGTAGTCCTTTAATTAATTGCAACGATTTGTGTTCTACCGCAAGTTTCCTTAACTTCCATAAAATTACAGAAAAATGTGAGCGCGAATGAGTGGAGTGAGAGGGATGGGGCAGGGATGCATTTAATGCATTATAATGTGGTGTACTGTGAATACTTGGTTGTAATTCACGATAAACACTTCAATTACAGTGTACATTTATTAGTCACACTATACTTTAAACTTTAGCTCTACTGTATTTTATTAAACATATTCAAAGACGTATCCTTTAAAAGAAATACAATACTGAAGGCATTTTTGAAAACTGACCTACGTTTGTGGAGTTATATTTTAAAATACCCATTATATTTCAACCAATTGTAGCATTTTAAAAGATTGAAACGCAACATTAATTTGTGAGCTTTTTAACGCTCATTGTTGCTGCCTTGGGCACATATTGTTGTGATCAGGCCACTTATTATTTACATTTTGTTGTTTATTTTCTCCACGTAGGCTACACATTATTAATAATGTTTTAATTGACTGTAGTTTTGAGAAAAATAATATGCTGCGCCATGGTTTATCAAGTATATGTAGAAAGTGTTGATACCTGTACATGTAGATGTGGGAAATGTGGCAGGCACTTATTTTTATAGCTGTTTATGCCAAATGCTAATAGTAAATGAAACACCTGTTTAGGATTCACCAGTTGTTTTCCATTTTGTATTCCCTATTAAGCTGAAGTGATTTCAGAAATACTTGTGGCTATTGTTGGGATAACATGTTTCCAATTTTAAAGAAAAAACCGTGTCATTCTGGCTGAAGTCACCACATTTCGACACACATTTTCCCAAAATCTAAATTACATTCACGGTTCCTACCATATCTTGTTGACTCATAATAGGTAAATGTGTTTTGGATCAAAATGCAAAACTTTTGCACGGGGGGGGGGTGGAATTATTGTACTGGGGTTTATAATGCCCAATACAGATAGTGTGGGTACATCAGTGGCGGAATCCAGGGTTTGAAAAAACGTCAAATACCGGGGGCTGAAGGCTGAAACTTGTCAAAGACCTTCCAAAATGGGCTGATTTTGCAGACTTTTGCAGAATAAAACCGGGAAGCTCTCGCGCCCCCTCCGTCCCCTCCCTTGATCCTCGCCTGTACAGCAGGTACGTTTATCATAGGTATGGTATGGGTAGGGGATTAGATCATACTACAAGATTTTTACGAGACCATTGCTACGGGTATGGGTAATTTATCGCATGTGTCGCATCGACATTGTCATCGTCACTTCATCAACTTGCTCGTACTCGTGCCCTGTTCAACAGTATATAATGATGTGCAATCGATCATATTGATCAATTAGAAATTACAGACATTCTTATAAGATACTACACATCTCTTGTGGAAACGGCTTAGTTCAACCGTACTACCCCTGGAGACTGAGGAACACACCTGTTTTCAAAAACTACCTGCACATTTCAACACATGTTCATGGCATAATAACAAATAAACATCAAACATCATCATCGCCTGACTTGCTGTTAATTAACTCAGGATTCTACAATCTCGAAATGACCGTTTCGTTGTTGGTGGTGGTTTTCTTTGTAAGCTATTTATAAATCGGCTCATATTTCATAAATCAGCTACTCTGTCAGCCTTTCAAAAATCCCTGGATTATCCTTCTTTGGCTATGGCAAATGGGGAATCGGTCCCCTTTCCAAAAGTCCTCCCATTAACGGTTTTTCGATATTACCAAAAGGTATGGTGGTGCAAATGGTATTTGATAGCGCACTATTTTGAACCAGATTTCTTCGATCATCATTGTACAGAACCAACTCAATGATGCAATAAAGGAAGGGACATATGCAGAGTCGTCGTCAACCAATCCAGCGTGGATTATGATGATGGAAAAATAAAAGTAGGAGAGTTCTCTTTGTTGTTGCCCAGTGAGTCTAGCCACTCTATATGGATTAATACTTACCGTAAGTGTGTAGTTTCAACTAAATAGTAATTCAATCTTGATAACAAACACGCTTAAAATACATGTTTATGTGAATATGTTTTTTAAATATGGTTACGTGCCGTATACCATCACCTCACCTATTTGAAATACTTCCTGGCAGTGGTCACCATTTCTCTAAGACATACATGGGACTTTGAAATTTTATTTGTACATGAAAAACATATATAGAAAGAAATTTAATGTGTTTTGGATTGCCAGCAGTTACACCAGGGCATATTGGATTGTGATTCTCAAAGGGGGCTGGATTATAGCAGTCTCTTCCACAAATGCACAAGAGCATTACATACATAGATTTTAATGTATGTAAAGTAGGGGTCTAATACTTGGTGGAATCATCACTCAATACGGGACTATATTACGTAGTTAGTGGTGATATTCAAGTATTCATGTCTACCAAATGATAAAATGGTATACGTGAGTGTTGACTCCGAAGCACACAAGAGGAGGGTTTCATCGACTTCTTTTCAGTACAGTATTTGGATGATTACAGTGTTGTTTATTTCATTCTGGCATTTCATTCATTTCATTATTATTGAAATAACGAAGTAATATTACCGTTTCATTTTCTCCAGAATTTCTTTACTTTAATAGAATAGAAATTATTTCTATTTTCTCTGAGCCCAAGTGTCAAGCCGAATTACGCTGAAAACGTACAAGGATTGTGGTACACTCGGTTTAATAATAGCATTTTTTCTGTTTCTGTTTTGAACAGTTCCTACCCATTTTAACGAGTTGCTAGTAAGACAAATTTCATTCACATTTTCTATCGAACTCCAAAGAAAATGTGGGAATTAAAACGAAAATAAACACAATTCGTATATCAAAAAAAGACTGACTCAGAGATTTCTTAATATAATTGTTTTATATATTAATTAAAAATAATCAACTAGAACTAAAGATAGTTACCTAAAATGCTCAATTCCAAAGTTTGAGATGAATCGGATTTTTCGTTCTGATGCAGTAACATTTTTGGGTAGTATAACAGTGCCATAGGATACTGTGTATAACAAAAAATTCCGGATCCGGAATTTGAAAACAAAAATGTGATTTGAGCTTAGCTATTTCACACAGTGATTAGTATATGGATAAGCATTACGCACATGCAAAAACGTGATTTGTTTGAAAACTGTGGGCGGCCTCATCGGGAAATCTCCGAGTCAGCCTTTAAATCGTTCGAGGGAAGATCATAGACAAAAGAAGATAATAATAATAATAATAATGTGTATTTTTAACGCGCGACATATCCACGTAAACGTGCTCAAGGCGTTGTGCGGCAGCCATGAAAGGCGCTCAGCACATCCATAATACCAGAACAGATTTATGCCAAGAAGCTCGATTTTAGAAGCAGGAGGAAACCGGAGTACCCGGAAAAAACCTGCGGGAACGAGTATGGATCGAGAAACCAAATTCACATAAAGCCACAGAGAACGAGCCCCTACCGGGAATCGAACCCGGGACCTCATTGGTGAAAGGCGAGGGAAGATACGCTGCGCCACCCGGTCCCCCAAGGCACATCCATATCGGATAGGCACATCCATATCGGATTTCCCATCAACATCCTGACCACTGTTATTCAATCAACATGGTTGCGCATGTACAACAGAATTTGATATTAATGTTATATAAAAATAGGCTTACTGTATATTTCGTTTCTCACTGTACAAGTAACAATGAACATAATTAAATGTACGTTCCGAATAGTTGGGTCATTATTTAGTTCGTTTGACCATTCAGAGTAGTAGATCCCTTCGTTTCCTGGTGATGTTTTTACTATTGCACACATAATGGCCCAGCCGCAAGCTTCCACAAGTCGAGCGCAAGCGAAAACTCTCAGTGACCCCACGATCACGTGACTCAAAGCTCGGCTTTTTTGAATGTGTATAGAACTGCTGATTTTAGCTATTTTAATTTTAAAAAATCGACAATTTTCTCATATATACTACAATTGTTATAGTTTATTATATATATAATATATATATAATCTATATATATATAGTATATCTATCATATCTATATATCATCTATATATAATATATAGATCTATCTATATATATACTATATATATATCATCATATATAGGAATCAAATGTTATATTTTATTATATTGGTAACTACACACACTGGCCATCAGTATTGCAACATTCAAGAAAAACCTTAATTTCAAAAATTGATATTAAAAAAAATGCACCAGGAGGAGTTCGTGACTACACATTACGTAATTATTGTCAGAGTTATGATTCTTAAACAGATGCCGTTTCCCAGAACAATAGTGCGAAAACGGTTTATGATTTGCTTGTCATGTACCCTAAATATGGCGGGTTAAAGAGGGCAGCTAAAATATTCTTGCAATTGTACTCCAGAAGGACATACCAAGTCCCAGGAAACGTCAAAATGTTCAAAATAATCACGAACTTGATTAGTATGGGTTTGCAGGTCACTGTAAATTTTTAGGGTAACAATCGGAAGTGTGGTTGTATGGACCGTAAAGAGATAATGTCAAAAGAAAACGGGATCACGTCCAGGGCCGTTGACTCGGGAAATTAATGACGAAAAGCCGGTCACATGATAACTTGAAAACAACTTTTTAAATCGCAACCGTTAAAACAATAGTTTGCCTTGTGAACACGTAATTAGACATATTTTATGTAAAAAACCACGTGATTTATCAGACGAGTAGCATTTTAATGCTCAATTTTTCACTACTTTTTCTAAGACCCACACCGTCTTTCCTTGACTTTATCTCATTTACCGTTCTCAAAACCACTCAATTTTTTTCCTGCAAACCTTTAAATAAGCCCTAACGAACCCGAACATTCAGTAAGCGGCTTTTTTTTAAGCCATTTCATTTGTTTCTGTGTCTGTATTCCTTTGGGAGTGTAATCGGTAAGTTATCATTCGCAGTTTTCCTGTAATTCGCCATGTTTATGGAACATGACAATCAAATCAAACATGTTTGCACCCTCTTGGATTCTGGGGCTAACACTGTATTAAAACCATAAATTGACATTAAGAGACCTGATCAAGAATAAACTTAATATATACGCTTAAAAACAATTATGAACACATTGAGTGGTTGCATGGAAAAACGGAATTAAAATAACCATAAAACGAATTAAAAGCCTTTTTCTGACCATGCGCTATTTGAAATTCGCGCTAATATGGGATACGTATTTGTGTTTGCGATACGGACGGCAACAGTAGCGTCAATACATCTCATCAAACTCATGCATTTCATAATGTGATTTCCTATGGCATGTCCTTGACCTAAACGTGCCGGTCGTCCGCATAACACGTTTATACAACAAGCGCGATTTTTAAATAGCACATGGTCCGACTAGATGGTTTAATTCATTGTTTGGGTTTATAATCCTTTTTTCTATGAAACCACTCGATATGTGATCAATAATTATTTTATAGTGTTCTTGTTTAATATTATTCGTTTTAAAGCGGGTTCTCCTTTAATACGTAGATGTGGTGTCAAGAATACATGGTATAATTTGAAATCAATTTGTGATTACTAATTTCGTTTTTTGCATGTTGCAATACTTTTGGCCGGTGTGTGTATATTATTTGGATTATAAAGCAAACGATGCCTTAAAGTATTTAAAAGGGACATAGAGCTGATTGTACTCTTGCAAAGACCTTTTTTACAGGGTCAAGAAATAGTGACACATCTGTTTTCATTCACAAACTACCTGCACATTTCGATATGACACAGTTGAACAGAATAAAATGATGGTTCGACCATTCATTGCTTTTAGATGAGCTTGGAATTCCATCTACCTTCTTCGTAATGGCCTTGAAGTTGGCGGTGATTGTCTTTGCGACCATATTCATATCGGCTCATATTCGTTCAGCCTGCAGTCAGCCATTCACAATCCCTGGATTATCCTTCTTTGGCTATGGAAAATGGGGAATCGGTCCCTGTCCAAACGTCACTCCCATGAAAGGTTTCGATATCACCAAAATGTATGGTGGTGCGTGGTATGTTATAGCACATTATTCTGAACCAGCTTTCTTCGATCGTCATTGCACAGAAATCCAACTCAAAGATGGCAATCAAGGAAGGGACATATGCAGGGTCATCGTCAGCCAATCTAGCGTGGATTATGATGATGGCAAAATAAAAGCAGAAAAGTTCTCTTTGTTGTTACCCAATGAATCTGCTCACTCTATTTGGATTAATACTTATCGTAAGTTTAAATACAAAGTAGTAATTGAATCTTGATAACAAACACGTTTAACATACATGGTTATTTGAAAGTTTGCAATACAATGGCGGATGTAAACCAGCACCAATTACAATGACACGCATGAGTGTTGACGCCAAATATCACAAAAAATGTTCATTGACTTCTTTTCAATATTTGGATAAACCTAACATTATGGTATACCAATTTTGCCATTACATGTTTCATATTTGATCAGAAACCATCATATTATATCATATTTTATTTATCCAACCTCAAAAATAAACAGGTATAATAAGAATAAATAATATCAAATAATAATATTAAATAAACAATAATGCATTTATGCGAGAACTATGCTTGGATTTATGTCGTGCATGACAGAAAATACTAAAAAATATTTTTATTACACCAAGATAACATTTAGGCTAACTCACTTCAAGTTTAATAAATGGGGGCGTAATTTTCAGAAAATATCCTTGTGTCTCTGGGGTTAGCAGCGATAATGCGAGAGAATCGAAAAAAAAATGTGGAAATTCATTCTTTAACTTATAAATCAGGGATAAGTGTGCACAATTCCATATAACTACTTAATGTAGAAACAAACCATCAAATAGTGAAAAATAGTGAAAGTATGGAAATTTGTCATACCGTCTCCCGCAAATGCAGCGACGGTGTCTCAAAGGTCACTAAACAGCTGATTGTGGTTTACACCAGCACAGAATAAACAAAGATCAACAATGTTTGTGTTTGA
>JAMKCH010007624.1:0-30753 GCA_023653785.1 Ophioderma brevispina | reverse complement strand
AGTAATGTTCAGCATCCTTGTCCAGAAATTGCCACAAACTGCCACCTCCCTGGAACTCTTCCTGTTTTACTGTTTGTACAGAATGTAAACATCCAAATTGTTTTCAAACTCATGGAAGTGAATTCAGTAAGGGTCCTTTTCATTATGTCAATTTTTTTCATGCCATTATGTCCCTTTAAGTGTATCATCGACATTGCTTTTACCCTCTTAGCTATACTTTTCCAGTCATCATTTCATCTACTTCGTCAATATCATCAGCAAGTTCAATAACACTTACTGAATAAAACGTCATTGTAAATAAACAGTACTTATATTTATGATGTAATACATATGTATTTCATTTTAGCCCTTACAAGCACTATTAGCGTCATCCTATATATTACATTCATCCTATATATTACAAATTAGTTTGTTTCTCCTCTCGTTCAATGACATCCTTAATTTATATCAAATACAGTTATGAGCCGCTTTTTAAACTCACTAAAATGGGTTTCTCCGTAAACCCAAGCCTCAACAGTAATTATCTACAAATGAATTCCGTCAGATTGACACCGACATAACCAGTTACTCATTTAAAACTGGTTCGTTGTTCTAGTACTATATATTCCAAAAGGCATATCGGGTCTGGGCTCAAATGTAAGGGTATAAAATAATATTTCATAGTTCGATATATGAAATGATTAAAACAAACGTACTGAAACTTCAACCAATTATTTAAATGGCCAAAGCCTTTATAGAAGCATCCTTCAAATATTCACATACAATTGAATTCGGAAAGGCAGATGGAGATATTCAGATAAAATCTGGACGCTAAATTATTATCTCTAGATTTAATACGACATTCGAAGAGGATAATGTTGAAAAATATTTTGACAACCTATTATTATGTAAATATTGCCACTTATATGTAATCACTTAAAGGGGTTGCGCTCCGGTGCTTATTAGTGCTTTTCTGATCGCTTATTTTAGGAGCAGCACTGCTATAAAACCACACTCCTCTTTGATGTAGGACTACAATGCTTTTAATAACAGACTATTGTGTGTAACGTTGAAAGCCGCCCTTTTTTCAGTGGCTATTAGTGGAAAATAAGGGGGGGGGTTAACCCATGAAAGTTGGCCAAAACATGGTATGCAAAAAATGCGATAATGACATTGTTAAATATCATCGAATATAATCTATTAAATGCTTTTTATTCCATCGGAATCGGACATTCGGCTCCAGAGATATGGTAGAAGTGTTTGTAAAAGTTGCTAAAATGTGCGATTTTCTATACTCTTGTGTAAACATTTCAAGGGGCGATATTTCTACAAACATCAAAATTCAGCGCAAGGGCCTTGAATTGTCCCATTTTTAAGCAAACGTATGGGCCGACGTTATTAACCTGATTCATACACGACCAGAAAAGAAAAGAATTTGCCTTATTTAGTGATAACAGTAGTTTTAAAACATCATAACAACAATTAACAAACAAATAACCCACTGCGAAAATAAATCACTCTTGTGCGCCCGCACAAAGCGTAAGAACATTTTCAAGCCACTCGCCAATTGTGGTATTTTAAGGCTTTCCTGATTTGCGCTGGATATGCGTAAATAAAGCAGGGGTTTGAATAACCTATAATGGATTCTACCTTATGAACTTTCAGGGAACACTGGTAGTATCTTCCCTACAACAAATGAACAATTAGCAATAGACCCGTTAACAGCAAAGTTTGTAAACATGTTTAGGCATGGTATCTTGAAAGGTCGGCCTGCAGGTTACACAATGCGGCAATTGTATCTGTTAGAGTTTTTTAATATATGGGTCATAACGAGTCGCAGGAAATGATTCGCAGGCAAACAAAAGAAGTGAACGTAGGGAGTTAAATGGTCTATACCTTTTGCTTAAAGCTTAGGAGGCTGAAGGAAGGGTACGTTTTTATTGGGACACCGCTGTAAGTTTTGCATGAAAGCCGAATAAGGATAAGCCGAAGGATTAAAAAAGGCACAAAGACAAACAAACAAGGAAACTGACAAAATGTCTCAAAGTGCCGATTGTGCTGGTGCTAAATATTGATTAGTGTATTGTTTTTGTATCTGTCAAGAATCAAATAATGGGTTCATTGAGGGATCCCCCAAAAATGATGTGAAATAGAGGTAAAATTATCGCTCAGATTTAAAAAAGCGATCAAAGATGCCACTCCCCCCCCTCAGTGCAACCCCTTAAACACCAAGCCGAGCTGTACCAACCACCCTGTCATGCCACGCTGACAAATGATTAAACTGATCATTCCAAAATACGCTCCGAGGAATAAAAATGTTCACTACTTTGATTTCTGGGTCAATAGGGGGTTGGCTCAAATATAACACTACGTACTAGATTTTGACCTCACCAGAACAAAATATGTGCCGAACTTAAATCACTCCGTGACGCCGAAAACCACATTAGCAGAATCATTAAAAGAAATTATCGGTATCAAGCATCTTATATCGACAAAAAATTAGGCGGTGTCGTAAGAATTAGGTGTTAATGGCGATAGTTCAATACTATACTTCCAATATCGTTTTTAACTTTTTACGATGTTTTTTATTTCTCGGTGCTCCAGGCCCCCGGCGTCAATACGCTTGTCAACGCTTTTTACAATGGGAAAGTAGCATCTCAAAATAAACTAAGGTGCTAATGTTTTGACGCAGAAAGCATTCAATCGATCTACTCATTAATCCAATAAAAAAATGGCGCCCAAGTTCCTTAAATCTAAAAAAAATCGAAAAATAACTTTATCATTTTGGCGAGATGGACCATTTGATTCGACAAGGAACAAAATGTCCTGTCATTTATTTATATACTCGCATATAATTCATACATGGTTGGTTATAATATTACGAGCCTGTAAGGGGTCATGGAAATATTTTTTTTAACTCGTTTGTACGAGATACTATCTCGTTTGAACGAGATACTATCTCGTTTGAACGAGTTCTGTATCGTTTGTACGAGTTACTATCTGGTTTGTACGAATTATTAACTCGTTTGTATGGCTTCACTATCCGTTTGTACGAAATGACTATCGAGTTTGTACGACATACTATCCGTGTGGACGAGTTATTATCTCGTTTGTACGAGTTAGTATCTCTTTTGAACGACATACTATAGTATGTCGTTCAAACGATCTCGTTTTGGGCCCAGGTTTGTGTTGTGTTTTGTTTCTGTTTGTACGAGTTTAACTCGTTTTTGAACGAAATAGTATCTCGTTTGATATTAAAACTCTTACAAACGAGACAGTAACTCGTTCAAACGAGATAGTTGTGTTCAAAAAAGAGAACTGACTCGTACAAACGATTATAGTAACTAGTACACACGAGATTTACGATCTCAGTTAACGAGATTATATCTCGTTCAAACGAGATAGTAACTCTTACAAACGACGATAGTATCTCGTTCAAACGAGATTAAAACTGTACAAACGAGATAAAAAACTCGAACAAACAAGATAGTAACTCGTCAAACGAGATATTATTTCGAAAAAAACGAGATATATGTAGTACAAACGAGATAATAATCGAAACAAACGAGACGTAACTCGTCTCCCAAACGAGTATAGGAATTGTTAAAGAGATACTGACTCGTTAAAACGAGATAGTAACTCGTTCAAACGAGTAGTAACCGTTCAAACAGCGAGAAAAGTATCTGTCAAAGAGTTAATAACTCGTACAAACAAGGATAGTATCTCGTCCAACGACAGAGAGCTATCTCGTTCATAATCGTCCCAAACGAGGCATAGTATGTCGTCCAAACTAGATAGTATGTCGTACAAAAGAGATAGTATTTCATACAAACGACTTAATACCTCGTACAAACGCGATAATAAGGTGTTCCAAACGAGATAGTATGTATATACAACCGAGATAGGATCTCCTACCAAACGAGTTAATATACTCGTACAAACTGAGACAGCAACTGTTCAAACGAGATGTTTCTCGTCCAAAGAGTTAATAACTGTACCCAAACGAGACATAAACTCGTTCAAACGAGATAGTATGTGTACAAACAAGATAGTAACTCGTACAAAGAAGATAGTAACTCGTTCAACGAGATAGCATCTCCTTCAATGAGAAGTATCTCTTCCAACGAGATATTAACTCGTTCAAATGAGATAGTATCTCGTTCAAACACGTAAAAACAAACATTCCTGACCCCTACGGGCTCGTTTACAGTGTAAAACTCTTAAAGATTATGTTTGATGTGTTGCTGTCTTTGCTCATAATTAGTATGTCGAAACAAATTTTGTGCGCATCAACTGGTCCAACGGGAATTGTGTATTTTGCATTTCTTTCGAAAGTGCCCTATCTCTAGGCAAACTTAGAGAGTCAGAATTGGACTTTTTTTTCTGTTAGCATTTTTGTTGAAAATAACACGACCCAATTTTTACCTGCCAAGTTGATCCAAAGGCCAAACAAGACGTATTTATAAGTATTTGTCATGTTGTATAAGCATTTAGTTTAATCCACTGGCATCAGACTCAACCCGACTATATTTTAACGACTGCCTGCCTGCCTGCTATTCGATTATTCAAACAAACTTTATTTTCATCAACATGAAAAATACAAGCATAATTATACATGGATATAACAAATAATTGGTTGCGAAAGAGGACCGCTACACGCGGGTGTGGTATATTGAAATGCTCAGAAAATAAAAAGGTGAGGGTATAACATACAAAGAAGAGAATGGAGTACCACTACGAAGATTCTCCAGAAATATTATACTTGATAAATTAGATATATACAATAAATTTAATAGTGATGGTATTAAAAGAATATTATAGTACATTTTTTGAAGAGCGCCCCCATTTTCAAAATTAATAGTTTTGCAGAGTTATCGGTGGAATTGTCTACCGAAAACTATACCTGCAAACGAGAATGCTTGTTAAAAATGCGTATTTATCATAAAATACGTGAGTTGTAATTAAAAAATGGGGATCCAGATTGGACCTAACGGCGGAGGGGAAATGCACGTTTATGTCCGTCCATGCTGAAATTATTGATTGATACTTCAAGGAAATGACCTCTAACGTGAATTGCCTGAACCAATAAAACAACTAATGGATGAGCGTAGATATGTACATGGGCGCTATTTCCCGGCTATTTTTCACATTGGAAGGCCGTTTCCCGCAGGTGAATTATTACGGGATCCCGAGATTAAAGTATGACTCAGAGATTGCGAAATATTATTAATAATGAAAAATAGTCAACCAGAACTAAAAGATAGTAACCCAAAAGCACAATTCCGAAACTTTGAGAGATTAGATGAATCGGGATGTTTCGTTTTGATGCAGAACATTTATGTGTAGGTATTACGTACATAGGTTACGTGGATAACAAAAATTCCGGATCACGGAATTTATAACAAAGTTGTGATTTCTATTTAAGGACTTCGATTTAAGCTAGCAATTTCACACAGTGATTAGTATATGGCCAAGCTATGTACATGCAAAAATCAGATTTTTTTTGGAAATGAGGGCACTCTCCTCAGGACCTCTCTGAGTCGGCCTTTAATTATTAATATTTACAAAATTCTTCGTTTGGACACCTAGACATTTTCGAGCGTACCATTCACAGGGTATAGTTTACTAACCAATGCAAGCAACCGTGTGTAAGGAATTTTTTGAAAAATGAGGGCGCTCTTCAAAAATGTGATAATTTATTGCCTTTAAATGCAATAATAAAAGCACTATGATGATTTAATAAGCTATTAAAATGTAATAAAAGATTGGATACTTGACCCTTACCTCTCCCACTCCTAACACATATGGTCTTGCCTGAATTTTAATCAATATGCGTATTAATGATGATATACACCAACCCAAAAGCAAACTGCAATTGTTGAAAGTTGAGTCTAAAGCCGTGATGTTTCTATGAGGAATTGAGGAAAACAGTGGAAGTACAGGAAGAAAATATTTGAATAGCACAGGGTTACCATGACTTGTACCTTTTACTCACCCTGTATATGCACGATGTTCATAGTACTAGTGTAGCATATGTTATTCTAGCCAGCGCTCACATCCAGCCCCGTTGTATGGGGAAAAAATGAAATCTATATAACTTTATATCTTCAAATCACATATGCTTCTTTTTATCTCCTTCAAATAAGACAATAGTCAGTCAACTTATTAGTTAGTCACAAGTGGTGATTGCAAGATTAGGTAAACCTTACCGATAATATCTAGGATGTACGGGAGGCAATTTTAATTCTGTGTTAAGAATATATATTTATACATTTCTCAAGTTTTATATTGACATTTGAAATAAATACATTTAGGGAATCACGGGCTTCGTTAGTGTTTTACTCTATAAACTATGATTTTTCAAATATCTTTGTTAATAGTAGTATATGGATTCTTCTTCCTCTTTTCTCTTTTTAGGGTAATGCAAGTTAGACTTCCATATTCCAAGCAAATTTAACGTCATCCGTAATCTCAAGCTTGCCCGTGGGATGAGGACGTCTTTAAGTATACGGAGGTGCTTTATATGCATTTTGTGCATGTATTTAAGTTTTCGTATCTATAATCGGTTTTTTAACGATCGGATTCTGTCAAACCACGTGAAGAGATACACTCCCATATCTCTCTTTTTTGCTAATATCGGTTATCATATGTTATATATAGTGTCTTTACTTACGCATCGGGTGGGGTTTGGAGAAGAACGCACCGTCATAAGACTTGTGTCGCTGTTATAAAAGCGTATGTTTCAATAAATAAATAAATAATATCCATGGTTTCTAGAGTTAGAGTACGCTTTCCTTCTTTCGTTCAGTTGACACGTTTCTAACACATTATAGAAACGGGATATTAGGCATGGAATTCGTTTACACGCTCTATAAACACCTTATTATTATTTACTTTGAAAAAGAAAACATGTGGGGAACAGCCTCCATTGGTTTGCAACTTTCATTTTTCAAACTAAGAATTTCCAGAATTGGAATGTATGACTTGGGATTTGTTCGATAAAACATTTTTTGTTACCTCTTAAAAGATTTTTTTGCAAATCATCTGCTTACGGTATCGCATTATGACAAAAACGGATTTCGTACTCAAGAAACCATTAAATCAAACGATAATAAAGTTGATCTTTATATTCAAACGAGCAGTTTGTAATATAAACATATCATCAGAAACTGTTTTGCAATAAGTGTCCAGAACGCAAAACATGCAAAGACGTGTTGTTTTAAGAGAACTCTACCAAGAGGAGAGGAAACAGGGATAGAGAGAATCAAATCGGTAACATTTGAAATGTCCATTGAAAATTTGATATATTTAAGTATTGGTTATTTGGACAATGAAAGTTGCAAACAAGGAGGCTTTCCTGTTCAGCATTATTTTATTCGTGTAAATAGAAAACTGATTGCAAGTTAACCCAGATGTATACGTCAGGTAAAAGGGTGATTTTATTCAAATTAGTATAGCTGGGTTTGCACAACCAAATTTTAAAAAAATCTCTTTTTTGTTAATTTAGACATTCAGACAACTGCTCTTCTAATGAAATCTTAGTTTAAATGGAAATATTAGCATTTTTTTTTTACAAACTACAATAAAAATGAGTAAACATCTTTGTTGACAGTGATGGTCTGGTCAGGCCATGCCCGAGTGCATTTCAGGATGCAAACTGTTATTCTTTAAGTCTTTCGTTACTTCGTTATTCCCAACACCTCTCAGACCTTTTTGAATTGCTTGAGAAAAACCGACACAAGTGAAACTACTTTAGTAATATCACTACAGATTACCTACAAAAATGGAATGAAGAAAAGCATGTTAAAAGGCTAGTGTTTCTTACTTAATTTATTAGTTTTCAAATTCCATGATTGAAAAATGAATTTACTAATGTGCAGTTTCAGTGGAAACGGGTTGCATAGATAGTATGGAGTGTAGACCCAAACAAAGAAGTGGACCATCAGTTATACCAATTTATAAGGGAACATATTATAATACAAATAAAGTAAAACATTATTATGTATAATTTATATTGCCCATCATTAACATTGAACACCCACATTCCACGTCAAATCAGCGAGTAAGCAATCTCAAACAAACCAAGGTAAGAAGGTTAGTCTTCTTTAACTTGATCATGTAAAAACAACATTATGCTTTACATCAGATGAAAGGTTGACTCGCTTTCTTAAATACGTGACATGATGTTCCATACGTGTCATTTCAAAACCTCGAAACATTTAACATGTCAAAACTAAATCAGTACAACATGGTTAAGCCTAACAGGTGTGCGGAAAACGACAAGTTTTACGCAAGGCAATTTCGAAGTTTTTTTAGCATTCATTGAATTTGGTGTTAAATAAAAATCAAAAAAAAATTTGAATCGTGTTGAAAGAAGCGCCCCACGTTTCCAAATATTTGGATATTCATGCAGATACAGATTGCATACTACTCAATAACAAACACAACAAACTATTTCAACAAGATTTGGAGAAACAAAGATAGAAGGGTTACTTTTAGGCGAACTTTGTTTATAGTGTACAAAAATGCTACTCTAAACACAACAACGCTTTCTCCACCACAGCGCTTGCAGTATAGTATACCACATAATTTATTTTACCAATACATTTTTGTTACCATAGGGGTACAAAATAAATATCACATGAGCAAAATACATAAGCAGATAATTCAATAACTTCCAACACTGTTAATACATTCTCAGTAGTGAAGGCAGATTTCACTGCAAATAAATTTGATCACAGGTCTTGACAGCAGCAATGATGCGAACTCGGATTTCACCAAGAGAGAGTTATTTGCGTTGGGTTCGGCAAGAGGGTAGAATAACTGGGTCACCTAAGAAGTTGAGAGAATATTCAGACAAGTACGTTGGAGTTGGATATGCAGAGATTTGAAAACATTGAGCAGAAGCTTGAAGTTATTTGCTTGGAAATGGACAACCCAATTGTAATGCAACAAGTGTAAGGATGGCAGCATAATATAGATACTTAAAGAATACCACCATTGTTTTTTTTTTTTTTTCAGCACTTTGGAGACGAATTGAAATCGAAAGAATATCAAGTAGTTTAATAGTTTGTGTTATCTAAATTGAAGGTGCATAATTCGTCTTTGCATTCCCGCTAGCGTTTCAATCGTGCAGCCTTTATTCGCGGGCGTGTCTTGTTATGATTCCAAGGGATTACGAGATTCATTTTTTGTAAACATTATTTAAGGCGCAGTGACGTCACTTTCAATTTTAGGTGACTCATAATAAATGAGTGAAAAGGGCGTTGGAAAAAATAGATGGTCAAAATATTTACTTGGCGTGACCATCTTAAGATTTAAACTCTTACAACTCCTGAACTCCAAACACTTTTCAAGACGGTGTAACAGGATTCCACAGTGTCTAACACAGCGCTCAAGGCTAACAACATCAATTATGCTACTTCGATCTCAGATAGGGTATCCTTTGTACCATTAATGAGAGTACTTTCCGTGGTGACCGAAGGGAGTCAGTAGGTTTATTGTAGTTGACGTGTTCAACGAGTCGAGCAGCAGCATTATTCGTTTAAAACAGAATAAAACTTAAAGAAAATAATGACAGGACTCACTGAGATTGGTATATCACTATATCTGTCTTAGGCAACAGATAACAATGGACCCCGATGAAAAGAAGAATAAGAGCTTACTCAATGACATTGTGCGAGAGATGGCGATCTGCCTCCAGAGGAATGCTTCAGTGTGACTATATGACAAATGGATCTGAAGCCTTTACTGAATAAAACGTCATTGTTATTATATTCACGATGTAATACATATGTATTGAATTTTAGCCTTACAAGCACTATTAGCGCCATCCTATATATTACATTCATCTTATTTATTACAAATAAGTTGGGTTCTCCTCTCGTTCAATGACATCATTAATTGATATCAAATACAGTTATGAGCTGCTTTTTAAACTCACTAAAATGGCTTTCTCCGTAAACCCAAGCCTGAACAGTAGTAATCCACATTAATGATTTCTGTCAGATTTAAGACCGACATAACCGGTTACTCATTTAAAGCTGGTTCGTTCTTCTAGTACTTCACATTCCAAAAAGCATATCGGGTCTGGGCTCAAATGTAAGAGTATGAAATCATATTTCATAGTTTGATATATGAAATGATTAAAACAAACATACTGAAACTTCAACCAATTACTTAAATGGTCAAAGCCTTTATAGAATCATCCTTCAAATATTCATAATTGGAAGTCGAAAAGGCAGATGGAGATATTCAGATAAAATCTGAACGCTAAATTGTTATCTCTAGATTTAATACGACATTCGTATATGATAATGTTGAAAAATATTTTGACAACCTATTATGTAAATAATTCCACCTATATGTAATCACTTAAGGGGCTGCGCTTGGGTGCTTATTAGTGCTTTTCTGATTGCTTATTTTAGGAGCAGCACTGCTATAAAATCACACTCCTCTTTGATGCAGGACTACAATGCTTTTAATAACAGGCTATTGTTTGTACAAACGATGAAAGCCGCCTCTTGTTCAATGGCTATTAGTGGAAAATAAGGAGGGGGAGGGGTTAACCCATGAAAGTTGGCCAAAACATGATATGCAAAAAATGCGATAATGACATTGTTAAATATCATCGAATATAATCTATTAAATGCTTTTTATTCCATCGGAATCGGACATTCGGCTCCAGAGACATGGTCTATCAAAGTGAAGAAGTGTATGTAAAAGTTGCTAAAATGTGCGATTGTCTATGCTCTTGTGTAAAAATTTCAAGGGGCGATATTTCTACAAACATCAAAATTCAGCGCAAGGGCCGTGAATTGTCCCATTTTTTAGCAAAAGTATGGGCGCCGTTATTAACCTTATTCATACACGACAGAAAAGAAAAGAATTTGCCTTAAAGAGACACTGGCACATTTGAAAAATAGTGCGCCCTCAAGATTTTTCAACACATCATATTTTGCATGTTGTAATGCTTTTATATACAGCCCTCATCCACCCGAAATGATTAAGACCAATCCATCTCTCCTATGGGTACACAGAACGATTTTATAATTTAACGTCGCCGCCGGCGACGCTAAATTCACAGACGACGAAGATTGGGTTATAACACGCCGTATGGCATGTTTCCCACGCTAACTGCCCACTGTTTATCGGCCTATAACCTTTGGGGTTTTTAATATCAGTGATACCGAGTCAAAAAATTCATGTATAGACACATTTGCTGATTAAATTTAGGGAAAACTTTTGTTTGGGTTGATTGGGACCCACTGTACAGTTTGCATTAAAGCCGAATAAGGATAAGCCGAAGGATTAAAAAAGCAACAAAGAAAAACAAACTTACGAAACTGACAAAAATGTTCTCAAACGCCCGATTTGTGCTGGTGCTAAATATTGATTAGTGTTATTGTGTTTGTATCTGTCAATAATCAAAATTAATGGATTCATGAAGGGATCCCTCCAAAAATGATGTGAATAGAAGTGGTAAAATTATGCTCTCAGATTAAAAAAAATGGCGATCAAAGATGCACTCCAACCCCCCCCCCCTCAGTGCAACCCCTTAAACACCAAGACGAGCTGTACACAAACCTTGTCATGCCACGCTGACAAATGATTAAACTGATCATTCCAAAATACGCTCGAGGTATAAAATGTTCACTTTGATTTAGGGGTCAGATAGAGGGTTGGCTCAAATATAACAATACGTGACTAGATTTGACTTAACTCAGAAACAAAATGATGTGCCGAACTTAAATCACTCCGTGCAGCTAAACCACATTCGATCATTAAAAAGAAATTTATCGGTATAAAAATCGTAATATCGACAAAATTAGGCGTATGTCGTAAGAAATGTAGTGTTAATGCTATAGTTCAATACTTCCAATATCGTTTTTAACTTTTTACGAATGTTTTTTATTTCTCGGTGCTCCAGTCCCACCCCCCGCAAATACGCTTGCCAACTGTCAAGTTTACAATGGGAAAGTATACTCTCAAAATGAAATGAAGGTGCTATATTGTATTATAAAGCAGAAAGCATTCAATCGATCTACTCATTAATCAATAAAAAAATAGAAAAATAACTGTTATCATTTTGGCGAGATTGACCAATTTGAATCGACAAGGAACAAAATGTCCTGTCAGTTATTTGAATATACTCGCATTATAATTCATAAATGGTTGTTATAATATCAAAATCGCTTAAAGCATGTTTGATGATGTTGCTGTCTTTGTCTCATAATAGTATATACGTCGAAACAAATTTTGTGCGCACCAACTGGTCCAAACGTGACTTGTGTATTTTGCATTTCTTTCGAAAGGGCCCTATCTCTAGGCACACTTATAGAGTCAGAATTAGGACTCTGTAACATTTTTTTACTGAAATAACACGACCGCAATTTTACCTGCCAAGTTTGATCAAAGGCAACGAATGAATGTCTTTATAAGTATTTGTCATGTTTATATAAGCATTTAATTTTAATTCCACTTGGCATCAGACTCAACCAGACTATATTTTAACGACTGCCTGCCTGCCTGCTATTCGATTATTCAAACAATCAAATTTATTTTCATCAGCATGAAAATATAAGTATAATTATACATGGTGGATATAACAATAATTGGTTGCGACGAGGACACTATTACACGCGGAGTGTGGTATTGCAATGCTCCGAATTAAAATAAAAAGGTTGGGGTAATTAACATACAAAGAAGAGAACGGGGTACACTACGAACATTCTCCAAGAACTATATACTTGATAAATTAAATATATACAATAAATTTAATCGTGAGGTATTAAATGCAATAATAATATATGTGATTTATAAGGTAGTAAAATTGTAATAAATAGATTGGACACTTGACCCTTACCGCTCCCACCTCTTCACACATTGGTCTTACCTGAATTTTAATCCATATGCGTAATTAATGGAGGATATATACACACCCAAAAGCAACTGTAATTTTTGAAAGCGTGAGTCTAAAACCGTGATTTTTCTGGAGAATTGAGAAAACAGTGGAAATACTACAGGAAGAAAATATTTGAATAGCGCACAGGGTTTACCATGATTGTACTTTTTATACTCACCCTGTATATGCACGATGTTAATAGTACTAGTGTAGCATATTTTATTCCTGGCCAGACTCCATCCAGCCCATCGTATGGGGAAAAATGAAATGTATTAGCTTTTATATCTTCAAATAACATAAGCTTCTTTTTATCTCCTTCAAAATAGACAATAGTCTTAAGTCAACTTTTTAGTTAGTCACAAGTGGCTATTGCAGTATAAAGTTAGCAAGCTTAGGTAAACGTTACCGCTAACTAGGATTTACTGTAGGCAATTTAATCTGTGTTACGCCTATATCATTGCTTGACATTTTCTCAAGTTATATTGACATTTGCAGAAATCCATTTAGTGAATCACTGGCTTCGTTAGTGTCCTCTATAAACTATACTTTTCACAAATCCATTTGTTAATAGTGTTATGGATTATTTAGAGTTAATGCAAGTTGACTCCATTTTCCAAGCAAAACGTCATAGTTAATCTCAAGATCACGTTGGATGAGGCACTAGTAAAGGGAATAAGAGGTGTTGTACTTGCCCATGTTTGTGCCTGATATTTAATTTATCGTATCTCTAATCGGTTTAAAACGTTTCTGATTCTGCCAAACCACGTGAAGAGAGGTTTTCCCTTCCACTCCTATATCTCTCTTTTTGTAATATTCATGGATCATATTATAGTGTCTTTAATTTACGCATCGTTTTGTATTTTTGTAGAAAGCACGTTCATAAGAGGTGCCGAGTTATAAAAGCGTATGTTCAAATAAATAAAAATAAATAAATAAATTAATAAATATCCATGTTTTGTAGAGTAACCTTCCTTCTTCGTAATTACACGTTTTATAACAAACACTTATAGAACGCTTATATAGGCATGAATTTCGTTACACGTATGCTATAAACGCCTTATTATTATTTAGTTTTGAACAAGAACATGAAAGCCTCTCATTGGTTTTGCAAGTTCCTTTTTAAAACTAAGAATTTCCAGAATTGGAATGTATGACTTGGGATCTGTCGTAAAACTTTTTGTTTACCATCTTAAAGAAATTTTTTTGCAAATCATCTGCTTACGGTATCGCATTATGACAAAAACGATTCGCTTACTCAAGAAACCATAAATAAACGATAATAAAGTTGATCTGCTATTCATCCAGCAGTGTAATATAAAACTATTTCTTCAGTAGAAAACGTTCTGCCAATAATGTTTGTTCAAGAACTGCAAAACTTGCAAAGAAGTGTTTGTTTTACGAGAACTTTACCAGAGGAGAGAAAACGGTGTAGAGAATCACAATTCGGTCTCATTTGAAATGTTCAGCATTTAAAATTTTGATATTATTTTGAGTATTGGCGTTAATTTGACAATGAAAATTTGCAAACCAATGGAGGATTTTCATGTTCCACGCATTATTTATTTGGTGAAAAAAATGATGCAAGTTACCAGAGGTGTTACAGTCAGGGAAAATGGGTGATTTTATTCAAATTAGTATAACTCGTGTTGGGCACAGCAACATTTGAACAATCTCTTTTTTGTAATTTAGACATTCATAAACTGCTCTTTCTAATGAAATTTTAGTTTACGCAAGAAAATCCTTAGAATTTTTTTACTAAACTACAATAAAGATTGAGTAAACTCTTTGAACATGATGTCTTCGTCATGGACAATGCCGAGTTTGCATTTCGGATTGCAACTGTTACTTCTTTAAGCAACTTATGTTATTTCCCAACACCTTCTCAGACCGTTTTGAATTGCTGGTAGAAAAACCGCACACAATTCCTATTAGTCATATCATAGTATTACCTACAAGAAATGGAATGAAGAAAAGCATGTTAAAAGCTCGGTGTTTCTTCTTTAAGTTATTAGTTATTCTTGTCAAAATTCCATGATGAAAAATAGAATTTCTAATTGGTGCCATTCAGTGGAAACGGGTTGCATAGATAGTATGGAGTGTAGACCCAAAGAAAGTGGCATTTCAGAGGTTATACCAATTTATAAGGGGAAACATTAAAGAAGATTTTTATTACCTTGACACATATTCAAATATCAGAATTTTTCGTTCAAGATTTCGCCTTTTACGTTTTAAACCAACGGCGACGTCTTGAAAGTTTAGGATTTCTTGGCCGCCCTCCTCTGTGTAGACCCACGGAATGGCATCAGGTTATAGTAATTTGTAAGGACAACATATTATAGATACAAATAATAAAGTAACCTTATTATGTATAATTATATTGCCCAAACCTCTAACACCCCCACATTCACGTCAAAATCAGCGAGAAGCACATCTCAATAAACAAGGTTAAGAAGGTAGTCTTCTTAACAGATCATGTAAAACCAACATTATGCTTACCAACAGATTGAAGGTGGACTCGACTCTTAAATACGTGGACTTGATGGTTCATACGTGTAATTTCAAACCTTGAAAACATTAACAGTCACACTTAATTAGTACAAAATGTTAAGCCTAACTAGTGTGCGAAAAAATTACACCAAAAATTTCCAGCAAGATGGTAAAAACAAAGATAGTTTACTTTTAGGCTAAACTTCTTTATAGTGCACAACAGGCTACTTCTAAACACCACCACCCAGCGCTGCAGCATATTGAATATTTACCCCACATACATTTCTTTGTTCATGTACAAGTTTTTTTACCAGAGTGTGTACAAAGAAAATCTACAGAAGCTAAATAATAATACATAAATTAAGAACTTCCAACAGTGTCTTAACACTTACTCATGCTAGATAAAGCATATCGGACGCAAAGAAAGAGCTATTGCGTGGGTAGCCAACGAGGGTTAGAATAACGTGGTCCCTGAAAGTCGAGACGTACTGTAAATTAGTCAGACCAAGTACGTTGGAGTTTGATGTTTCTACTTATGCCGGACAGAGAATGATTTTATATAAAAAAATGAGCAAAGCTTGAAAGTTATTTGCCCTTATTGGTGGAAATGGACAAACCAATTAATCCAACAGTTAAGGATGCAGCATTCACTCTGCTACTTGCTAGCCATACAAGCAGTGAGGCCCATTGGATAAACGAACTGAAATAGAAGAATATCGTAGGTTATGGTTTCGTGTTATCTAAATTGCACTGGTGACGTTTCATAATGGTATTTGCATTCCGGCTGGCCTTTCAATCGTGCCGCCTTTATTAGCGGGCGTGTATTGTTATGATTCCAAGGGATTCCGAGATTCATTTTGTAAAATAATTTAAGGCGCAGTGACGTCACTTTCAATTTGAGGTGACTCATAATAAATAAGTGAAAAGGGCGTTGGAAAATTTTGTGGCCCATGCAAGTACTGACCCCTGAGGCACACGTAACGTAGCACCAACTGGGTGGTCAGATAGTAGGTCAACCTATTTTACTTTCATGTGTGACATCCTCAGATTTAAACTCTTACACCTCTACTCCAAACACTTTTCAGACGGTGTAACAGGAGTCCACAGTGTCTAACACAATCGTACAAGTCTAACAACATCAATTATGCTACTTCGATCTCAAGAGGGTACATCCTTTGTAACATTAATTAAGTGTACTTTCCCCGTGGTGCCGAAGGGAGTCGAAGGTTTATTTGTAAGTATTAGGGTGTTCAACGATTGAGCACCAGCATTATTCCGTTTTAAAACAGAATAAAAAACTTAAAAAAAATAATGACAGGATTCACTGAGATTGGTATATCACTTTATCTGCCTCAGGCAACAGATACATAGACCTCGATGGAACACTCAGTTGAACAACTTCTTAGTGGACTGTAATTTTTTTTACTATGTTTGAAATAATATATACACTTTTAATTTGTTTACATCGCTTGTTTATTTAATTTCAAGTAGCGAAACCTCTTCCTTCCGCTGAAAAGGTTACACAAACTTGACATTTGCTTCATGTTTATTTCATAAATATCATCAAAGATATAGGGTGAACAATTAAAAGTTATGTCTGCCACACAAGCTCATCGAAGTTATTGTTTCAAGTCAAAGGGTATTTATTTTAGGTAGTTCTAATTCCGAGCACGACCCCTACCTTTTTAGCTAATTCGGGGAAACCAGGCTGTGGCCTCACGAAATGCCCTTTAATATCATTATTATTAGTTACAGACAAAGCGGGAGCAATAAAAACATTGCAATTAATAATCCAAAGGGGAAAGCAGGTCATTTAACTTTGAGAGTTCTAGCTTAATGTGTTTGCACAACCCTTTGCAAGTGGGTTCGTCACTGCACTGGAACAAAGTTCGTATTTCTTCTCAAATATTCACATATTCGTTTAAAAACAAAATTCTGGAGTCTTAGCTACGACGGTTGATTCAGATTTCCTTATTAGTTGCAGTCAGATTTTTATTTAGTTAAATGAGTTACCATATTTGGTCAAAATTGTAAGAATTTCCATTAAACCTTTTTGTGCTGGGGACGCGCATTATGCTGTGGCCAGGCCTTCTCAGTGGCTGGTCCCAACCTTTGGAATAATCTCCCCATTCACAACCGTAATGCCCCAACCTTTTTGACAATTCAAATCTCTGCTTTCAAACATTGTTTCATAATTGGTTATTTTTATGTTTGCTTTCTTTTGTCTTGCAATCTTCTCTCTTTTTTGTTATGCGCTTTGTATCCTGTGGGAAAATGTCGCTTTAGAAATGTTTGTTTATTTATTATTAATTATACACATATTACTCACAACTGAATGTTAGCTTCAGTGGCGTATCCTGGGTGGGGGGGGGGTGGCGACCGCCCCCCCCCCCCCAAAAAAAATGACAAAGGTCCGCTTTTACGATGTTGAAGGTCCGCTTTGTCATAATGAAGGGTCCTTTTTGTGCAATTAAATTTAGTACTTGCCTAATGAATTTGTTGTTTCAGGCTGTGGTGCTGGTATAATATGCATAGCAGTCGGTTACTTTATTGCATTACGCATGGCTGCTGTTACTATACATACACTGTTTTTCACGCTGTGATTGATTAGGTACTATACTTGATCATTACCGAAAATACAAAGGTGCAAAATCATTTTTAAACAATTCCAAAATATTCTTTGCTTGGTGGTGCACTTCGTTTACAATTTGAAAATGCATCCACTCGAATTAAGAATATTTTTCCTTATGGGTTTACACACCACTAACTCCACTTTATACCAGTAGTCTATGGGAAAATGGCAACTTTGAGCATGTTTTCTTCACATTTAAAACTCTCACAGAGGAAATACAACAATATCACCCCCAAAGTAAAATCGCTAAAATCACCAAATAACCAAATTTTGAACATAAATGATGACCAGAAAATTGGTTTAGATACGAATCAACAAACTCGCCCGATGTCATACCGCCAACCCAAGATTCTCTATAGTACCGCCAAAGCTAGACTTTGCTAACGATGTGAACTTGATGACCGCGGAGTAAATTGCCATCAATTCACTGTCCAAAGCCACGTAGTTTGAGAAACAATCCATCTAAGTCTAGCCATGTGAATCATGAAATTTCATCGCTTTCTTAATATAACTAGTGCATTTTCAGACATTATAATACCTATGATGCATGTTTTCTTTCATTTCCTCGACTGGGTGACAATGATCAGTATTCTATTATACAAGTACATACACTGCTTTAGTCCTAAGTTTTCACTGTTTGTGAATATTACCCACAAATTTTTAAAGATAACTTACCTCATAAATTCTCCTCGAGTTTTTGCGTAAGGCACCTTCTCAGACGACAATTTAAAAAAACGAATAGTCATGGAGTGATGTTTTTGTTTATTATTGTACTGGTAAGGTTTCTATTCATAGAAGACGCATCTACTAAAGGGCACAAAGAACAACTATATTAACTTTTAATCTACTTCGCTTCGGTAACAGTCCTAAGTCATTTTAATTGGTAAGGGCCGTGGCGACGGCAATATAATATTAAAAAACTTAGGTAAACGTCAACCGCTAATTTCCAGGGTTTACTACTTCAGGTGATATGAATTCCTGTTACGCCTATGGGGGGGGTCCCCATGACTTGACATTTTCGTAAATTTCTATTGACATTTCCGTACGCCAATATGACATCCTTTAAAGTCTGCACCTTTTCAGTAACATTCAAATTCAAATGAGTATTATTTCAAACAAACTATACTTCAATTTTACATTTCCCGACAAACGCCATTGTAATCTTCAAGTACTCCAAGAAACTTGGTTAAAATGTCTAATGGCATAATATTCAACTTATTCCGCTCTTATAAGTGTCTAACACTCCCATCTTTAACTTCCGAGCATTAACAACGTCCTCTCTTGCGTTCAGCATGTTCAATGACTTCTCTTTATTATATAAGTTACTAAGTCTGATCTAGATATCAACAAGATTGCAATCTTTGATAGAATTCACTGCTTGGTTTATTTTATAGCATTTAGGTTGCAGTACTTGATTCAGAAAACAAACTAGAACGTAATTTGAAGCATTTTGACCTCAGATTCTCTGAGCTTTTAAAGGAGAACCCGCACAATGAATAATATTATACAATATACTCTATAAATAATTATCGACCACATATCGAGTGGTTTCATCTTAAAAACGGAATTATATTAACCATAAACAATGAATTAAAACACCTAGTCTGGACCACGTTCTATTTAAAATTCGCGCTATTTAAAATTCGCGCTATTATATAAAGTGTGATGGCGATACCGCGGAAGTTGGTGTTACATAACACCATAGGAAGTGACATTATGAAAGTTCGTCACATGTGAGGTGTAGGACGGTTTACGAGTGCCGTTCAGTATCCCATAAACACCTTACATATCCCAATACACTAGCGCGAATTTCAAATAGCGCGGATGGTCAGACAAAATGTTTTAATTCATTTTTAGGGTTAGTATAATTCCATTTTTCCATGAAACCACTCGATATGTGTTCAATAATTCTTTTTATAGCGTATATTGTATAATTTATTCTTAGTACGGTTCTCCTTTAAAGGTCCAGGAAATGCAAATATGATTGATATGGTTTGTGTCAAGTCTACAAGGAGGGACAAGAAAGCATTCAATATTTGGGTGTTGATGCATCTTAGTGGAACTATTGATTTTTCAGAGAGTAATAGAACATTCCAGGTGACTGGTGTGAATCTATTCATCACACTGACAGAAAATCAATAGTTTCACTAATGATGTCACTGGTAGTGTATTTTTTTTCTGGCCCTGTTTATTGGAATGGAATGTCCCATAGAGATATGGAGTAGGTTTATCATCTCATTTCAGGGACCTTTAAAGAGACATGAGGAGATTTCCAGAAAAGGAAGCGCCCCCATTTTTTCCCGAACTTAGGTTTTTTACATTTTTTGGAATGATTACCAATGTATTAGATCACACCTGAAGTGCCACGACAGAAAGTCAAAGCATGGTTTTTGCTATGAGGAACGATTACGATAGCAGGCAAACAAGTTCAAAACAAGGTTTGCGGTTTTCTTTGCACCTGTTTGTCCAATAAACCTTCCAAAACGTTCTCGGTAGGTGGTCTACAACCGATCCAGGAAAATTTGAGAGACAATACATATCCTAAAAAAACTCCTCCTGTCACTTTAAGAGCAAAGACTCTCTATTATCAGGCACACGTGTTAACCTCAAATGTCAAATTTGAAATTATTTAAAACTAACATATACCAAAAGTGATAAATTTGAAAGTGCTGGGTTGTATTTCACAATATACCTGTGGCCCAAAATCTGACGTCATCCCAAATGTCCAATCAGTAAATTGAATGGTTGTTACGTGTGTCTTTCTTTAGTCCATTTAAAAATGGACTTAAAACCTTAAATTTTATACATGTTTCGAAAAACCAGCAAAAAGGTGGACCATTTTCCCTTTTGTGGATTTGGAGGGTTATGACTGCACCCCATGCGTACAGGTCTGCCAAGATGACCTTCCATGACTCCCTATTTCACTTGAACTATCTCTGCAGAGTTTCCATCATGCATTTTAAGTAAGCCATAGTGTAAGTAATTCATAGTGAATCCGCCTTTTTCCCCTTCAAGTTGTACCAGCAACTACAACCTGGGTGAAGGCGGACGTACATGCACATACACACTTTGGCTTACACAAAAATGAATAATGGGCATTCTGAAGGGGTAGCAGAAGTGGTATTTGGGTCGCTTAAGTGAAATTGGGATCATGAAAGGTCATGAAGGCATCAATTATAGAATGATTCCATTTTGTAGAAAAAAAAACATACTAAACGTAATTACTAACAAAAATCTAAAGTAAACTTACGCATAACTAAATTGTTTGTCTGGTCACAAGGATTCCAAAAATTCATACTTCAGTTAATGCTCTCTGTAAGGAAGTTTCTAACTTTGCAGGATAAGAAGATAATTGACCAGGCAATTTGCTTACAACAAAACATTCACGTTTGGGTGATCCCAAAGAGGGCGTAAGCTATGAAAATCACAGCACAAACTTTTGAGACACACTGTACAGTAGAATGTTGTGCTTTAAAAGTGTTATCTTTCGAGAGAAACAATTTTTTGGCGTAATTGTTTGGCATTCAATGCTAAGAACGCCAATATCACGAATTATCTACTTTTGCAACAAGAATACAAGTAAACTCTATTTTATGAATATTGTCTGATGTCTTGTGTACAATTCAAATACAAATTAGAAATAAAAAAAATCTCTTGGGATTTTCAGATTAGATCTGTACTATCGTGGCTGTTATGGACGAATGGATATTATATAGAAACAGAAACCGCATTATATTTACTTTTAATTGCCTTGAAATTGCTTATAATTTGAATTGAAATTGCTTATAATTTAAATGCATCCCATTGGTTATCCAAAGTGGTCGTAGCAATTTGATATTAGTGAACGAGGGTAAGGATTGATTTCAGGTAATATAAGCCTATATCAGCGCTTCACATTTTCGTTAATCTCTATTGACACCTTCAGAAATCCTCTAAGTGTATCATCGACATTGCTATTACCCTCTAAGCTATACCGTTCCAGTCATCATTTCATCTACTTCGTCAATATCATATGAGTAGTATTCATCAAGTTCAATTACACTTACTGAATAAAATACCATCATTGTATAAAGTAAGAAGTACTTTATTATATTTACGATGTAATACATATGTATTTAATTTTAGCCCTTACAATCACTATTAGCGTCATCCTATATATTACATTCATTCTATATATTACAAACTAGTTGGTTTCTCCTCTCGTTCAATGTCATTTTTCATTTATATCAAATACAGTTATCAGCCACTAAAAATGGGTTTCTTCGTAAACCCAAGCCTCAGCAGTAGTTCTCTACAAATGAATTCTGTCAGATTGACACCAACATAACCGGTTACTCATTTGAAGCTGGGTTCGTTGTTCTAGTACATTCCAAAAAAGCATATCAGGTCTGGGCTGGATGTGGGTCATGATTTGATATATGAATTGATTAAAACAAACATACTTCAACAAATTATTTAAATGGTCAAAGCTATTATAGAAACTGTGTCCTTCAAATATTCATAAATAAAGTTGAAAAGGCAAATGGAGAGATACAAACAAATTCTGGACGCTAAATTATTATCCCTAGATTTAATCCGACATTCGAATATGCCAATGTTCAAAAATATTTTGACAACCTATTTTGTAAATAATGCCACTTATATGTAATCACTTAAGGGGTTGCGCTCGGGTAGTTTTCAGTACATTTTTGATCGCTTATTTTAGGAGTAGCACTGCTCATCTTGCAGTTACTGTCCATTTCCCCTATTCACTGTGCACACAGTGCATTCAATAGGCCCATGACCTGTCACACGTACTCTGTGGTTAACGCATAGGACATGAGAAAACTCAGGTCGTTGCGAGAAAAGTTCTCAAGGGGTTGTCTTGGTAGAAGCTCTAATTGTAGCATATATTATCATCAATAACATATGTGAATTTTATTATGATAGAACATTCAGAAAAATCCGAAAATGGTTAATTTATAAAGAGTAGTATTTTGGTAGGGTATAATGCTAACTCTATGGCAAAAATCACCAGTGATTGCTGGGCAGATTCAAGAGGGCACCATGGACAAACGGTTTGACCTATACTCTTTGTAGAAGCTGACAACCAAGATAATCTTATTTTCTATAAGGTGGTGTAATTTGGTTACATATGATGCTGGGAAAGATCCGCAACGTCCATTTCTAACAAGGCTTCCAACATGTGTAAAAACAGGCCTACTTGCCAATGTTCATGCACACAGTGTGTGGGTAATCGCTCATCCATAGCATGTCATTGATCAGTGATTGGATGGTGCCCTGTGAAGTAGGAATCATTTACATAAGGTCAAACTTCATGTCACAATGATTTGGTTGGCTGGGCAAAAGGTCGAGGCCCGTTTACAGTGGACACTAACTGCACTATGTATAACATCACACTCCTCTTTGAGGCAGGACTACAATGCTTTTAACAACATGCTCTTGTGTGTACGCCCTCATGAAATCATTAACGTTGAAAACCATCCTTTTTAAATTGGAAATAGCCCCTTAAACAAGACGATCCATACACATACCTTGTCATGCTACGTTGATAATTATACTATATAAAACTGATCGTTTCAAATACGCTTCAGGTATAAAATGTTCACTTTGATTTATGGTCAGATAAAGGGTTGGCTCAAATATAACAAGTACGTGAATAGATTTTACTTAACTCAGAAACAAAATAACTTAAATGACACAGTACGGCTAAACACATTAGGTCATTATAAAGAAATTTATCGGTATCAAAATCGTAATATCGACAAAATTAGACGTGCGTCGTAAGAAATGCGGTGTTAATGCTATAGTTCAGTACTTCCAATATGTTTTTTTAACATTTTACGAAAGTTTTTATTTCTCGATGCTCCAGGTAAGCTCTGATCTGTAATTATGCTTGTCAACTGTCAAGTTTACGATGGGAATGTTATAAACAGCTCAAGATTAACATAGAATGTTCCCATTATAATTTATTTTCTAAGTTGCATCTCAAATTGAAATGATGGTGCTATACCGTATTATTACGCAGAAAGCATTCAATCGATCTACTCATTAATCAAATCAATCAAATCAAATAAAAAAAAATAGAAAAAAAATAACTTTCATCATTTTGGCAAGGTTGACACAATTTGAATCGACAAGGAACGAAATGTATTGTCGGTTATATACTTATACTTATATATACTTATATATATCAATCAATCAATTATTATACAATAAATAAATGAAGAGGTATAAATTAAATGCAACAATAATAATATAATCTACTGTAATAAATGGATTTGACACTCGCCCCTTACCCCACCCCTACCTCCTCACCTACCGGTCTTACCTGAATTTGAATCCATATGTGTAATTAATGGAGGATATGCAAACTCCAAAACTAGCTGAACGTAAAACCAAGAATACATTACGGGTTCACTAGCGTGTAACTTGTTCGGTCTTTCACATTGGGTACTTTCACTTCTGCAACTGTAACCTTTGAAAAGGTGAATCTATTTTAAAGCCGTAATTTTTCTGAGAAAATAGTGGATGTACTACAGGAAGAAAATATTTGAATAACACGCAGAGTTTTCCATGAAAAATCGCTCGATTTGGTTGTACTTTTTAGACTCACCCTGTGTATACACGATACTATAGCATATTTTATTCCTAGCCAGACTCCAGCCTCTCTTGTTTGCTGAAAAATTAAATGTATTAACTTTTATCTCCTTCGAATAGCATAATCTTCTTTCATCTCCTTCAAATAGGCAATAATTGTAAATCAACTTATTAGTGAATCACAAGTTGCTATTGCAGTATAAATTTAGCAAGGTAAACGTTACCGCTAGTGTATCTTGGATTTACTGTAGGCAATTTAATCCGTGTTACGCCTATATCATTACTTGACATTTTCAAGTTATATTGACATTTGCAGAAATCCATTTAGTGAATCACTGGCTTAGTTAGTCTCCTCTATAAACTATGCTTTTCGACAGCCCGTTTGTTAATATTGTTATGGATTATTTAGTGTTAATGCAAGTTAGACTACATTTTCCAAGGAAAAAAGTCCTCGTAATCTCAAGCTCACTTTGGATGAGGCACGTCTTAAAGTAATACGGAGGTGTTGTAATGCATTTTGGGCATGATATTTAATTTATCATATCTATAATCGGTTTTTAACGTTTCTGATTCTGTCAAACCACGTGAAGAGATGCATTTTCCCTTACACTCCTATCTCTCTTTTTTTAAATATTCTGTATCATATGTTATAGTGTCTTTAATTTAGGCATCGTTTTGTATTTTTATAGAACTCACCGTCATAAGACGTGTGCCGCTGTTTTATACAAGCGTATGTTCAAATAAATAAATAAATAAATAAATAATAAATAAATAAATAAATAAATAGATAAATAAATAAATAAATAATAAATAAATAAATAAATAAAATTCCATGGTTTTCTAGAGTAAACTTCCTTCTTTCGTTCATTGACACGTTTTCTAACACATTATAGAAACGATTATATAGGCATGAATTTCGTTTACATGTATGCTATAAACACGACCCTTATTATAATTTAGTTTGAAAAAGAACATGAAAGCCTCCATTGGTTTGCAACTTTCATTGTCAAAATTAAGAATTTCCAGATTACCTACAAGAAATGGGATGAAGCAAAGCATGCTAAAAGCTCGATGTTTCTTCTTTAAAATAAAATGTGTCTTGTCAAAATTATTTTAAAATTCCATGATGAAAAATAGAATTTCCAAATGGTGCCATTTCCGTGGAAACGGGTTGTACAGATAGCATGGAGTGTGGACCCAAAGAAATGTCATCAGGTTATACCATTTTATAAGGAAACATACTATAGATACAAATAAAGTAAACATTATTATGTATAATTATACTGCCCATTAAATTTAATATCCGCATTCACGTCAAAATCAGCGAGAAGCAAATCTCAACACAATCAATGCAAGGTAAGAAAGTAGTCTTCTTTAACTGATCATATAAAACAACATTATGTTTTACATCAAATGAAAGGTTGACTCGACTTTCTTAAATACGTGACCTGATGTTCCATACGCGTCATTTCAAACCTCAAACAGTTTAACATGTCAAACTCAATTAGTACAAAATGTTAAGCCTAACTACGTGTGCGAAAACGACAAGTTCATACAGACAAGGCAATTTCGAATTTTGTTTAGCATTCATTGAATTCGGTGTAAATAAAAATCAAAGACAATTGAATCGTTTAAAAAAGAGCCTCCCAAGTTTTCAAAATATTTGGATATTTTTGCAGATACAGATTGCATCCTACTCAATAACAAATACACCAAATAATTTCAGCAAGATTACTAAAAACAAAGATAGAAGGTTTACTTTTAGGCTAACTTTCTTTATAGTGCACAACATGCTACTCTAAATGCAACCAAGTTTTCCTCCACCACAGCGCTGCAGCATATTATACACATACATTTCTTTGTACATGTACAAATTTTTTACCATAGTGTGTACAAAGAAATAGCTACATGAGCAAAATACATAAGCATAAATTAATAAACTTCAAACAATGTCTTAAAATTCTCAGTAGATGAAGCAGATCTGACTGCAAAAGAAAATTCATTACAGGTCTTGACAGCAATGATGCGAAATCGATTTTCACCAAAGAAAGACATATTTGCGTTGGGTTCGCCAAGAGGGTAGAATAACTGGGTCACCTGAGGAGTCGAGAACGCAATCTGTAAATTAGTCAGACAAGTACGTTGGAGTTTGATTATACAGAGATTTTAAAACATGAGCAGAAGCTTGAAAGTTGTTTGCCTTGGAAATGAACAACCAATGTAATCCAACAAGTAAGGATGCAGCATCAACTCGACTACTTAAAGGAATACCACCATTGCAGCACTTTGGAGACGAATTGAAATCGAAGAATATCAGTAGGTATAGTTTGTGTTACCTAAATTGAAGGTGCTGTCATATTTCGTCTTTGCATTCCCGCTAGCGTTTCAATCGTGCCGCCTTTATTCGGGGGCATGTCTTGTTATGGTTCCACGCATAGGGCGCACGGTTCAGTTTTGCGCAACATACAAGGCGCAGTGACGTCACCTGTGATCAAGTCCAACAACATCAACCATACCACACTTTAAGAATCAATCTCAGAGACAGTATCATTTGTACCATTAATGAGAGCACTTTCCGTGTCGTGCATCACTTTATATGGTTACTGAAGGGAGTCAGTAGGTTATTGGTGTTGGTGTTAAGGTGTTCAACGAGTTGAGCAGCAGTATAATTTATTATCTAAAAATATACTAAAACATAAGAAAATAATGACAGAGGCACTGAAATTGGTAGATCACTATACAGCCTGTCTCAAAAAAAAATGGTACAATCAAAAACCGATTTTTTCAATATTATATCTCAACATAAGTAAGTCCTGTTGTATATCACATTAAAGAGAAAAGATCAGGCTTTCCAGGATTTTTTGTTTCATTTCTTTTGCTTGTTTCAATCGAGAGATAACTCCAGTTTACTGCGGAACACAAAAATGGAGTTTGTGCCACTTTCTGGTTGAGTGAAACGGTGAACGAATTTTGTTAAACATAAGTTATTCACACTTGAACAGATATGAAAGTCTTTAAAAGGTATTAACTTCATAAAGAAACTCTAAAAGTTACGTAATGGTGGAAGTTACGATCAGTAAGTTCTGGCTTTAAGATAAAGTGAATAACATTCGACACACTGTTTGTTAGAAGAGAACCATGAGTGTACAGCCGGCATACAGCAACCTGGAGGAGAGAGTTTTTATGGTCTTGAAGTATCATGAAACGCAAAGTTCTACCAACACTTTGATATTTTGCTTCCAAATTCAAATTTGTATTGACTTCAAAAATTAGTAAATGCACAAAGAGAGTGCAATATTTTTAAACCATTTCTTTGGATTTGGAGTGTTTTATTTTGGTTGCAATTACATTCCTTCTGACATGATTTTAACAGAAACCAATTTTTCAATAAATTTAAAGTTCCATTTCATTGACGTGCAATAAATATTTGTATTGTTTATTATTTATGAAAGGAAGATATTTATCATTGACTGATTATGTTTTGACTATTACAACTTGTGTCCTTTTGTTTACTTAATCTGTTTTTTGGTTTCTCTTCAATTGCAATCTTTTGTTTTGATCTTCAAGACACGGTTGGCATAACGGGGCGCAGCAGCTCTGCCCTGCATAAAGTTGCACAAAATCGCTTTTTGGTTATATTGCCTTGATTATTCTCTGGATTGACAAGAGCAATAAGATGAAACAACACCAGTGGAAGCCTAGTCTTTGTTCCTTAATATTATGCCAAGTAAGAATACTTATTTTGAAATTTCAACATATTTAACCAATTTTTTTTTCTGATTGTACCATTTTTTTGAGACAGGCTTTATTTGTCCCAGGCCAACAAATCACATAACACAATGGAAAGAATAATAACAGCTGATTCAATGACAAACACCTATCTGCCTCCAGAGGAAGTTTTCCAACCATCAGTGTGTCTATATTACATGACATGAATACCTGGACTGTAATAAAGCAGATGAAATAAACACATAAAACAGTACACAGGGAAACGTCCTTGGAATAACCAACGAGATAGAAAACCTCAATGATCAGAGATCAAATTAACTTAAATATGAAAACACCACAAGAAGAAATGGACACTCATATTGGATGAGGTCATGAGTTTTGCAAAGGCATACATATCCATCTGCAATGACCGCCAATGTTGTGAATAAGAATCAAAGACGCGAACCTTATGCGAGAAAGTATTATATAGGCTAAGGTGTGTGTTTTGGGGTGAAATCCCTTTTTTTATCGGAAAGCTGAGGTTTTGCCGTCAATCTGAGTTTATCGGGATTCTTTTGTAATCCGCTTCCCTATAACGCATGACATACAGTCTATTGATCACTTCATGCCTGTTATGTTATATAATCGTTTTGCTCGTTGCACTGACGTAAGGCAGCTTTTGTGTACGTATTGTGATATACGAGATAAGTGGCATTGTCTAAAGATAGATACATCATACAAATATATTTTCCGGATTGGTATGCATTGATGTAAAATTACTTTGACAACTTTATATTGCACTTTTTTACTGTTTGAAATATATACAATTTAATTTATTTACATATCTTTGTCATTTGAATTTCAAGTAGCGAAACTCTTAAACGCTGAAAAGGGGATACAACTTGACATTTTCTTCAGTGTTTATTTCATATCCATCGTCACTAAGTGACGGTTAAGTTTAAAAACAATATATGGTGAAGGATTAAAGGTTAATTTCTGCCACACAAGATAAACTTAAGTTATTTTTCATCAAATAATTTATTTCGGTATTTCTAATTCCGGGACAAACCCAAAACAAAATAGCTCTTATTGAAAACAGTCCAAAATCAACCCTGATTATTGTAGTAGTAGTTTCAGAATGACAAGTTTTCCTCAATTAAGCCTCAAACTAGACGGCGATTTTATGGTATGGATATTATCAAATTAAAAAAGGGCTACAGATATCAGGAGAGGTAATTGTAATATACACTAATACTGGTATTTGGAACGCAGTAATGCAATCTTAAAGCATATATTTAAATTGTTGTTTTTTGCTTGTGAAGTAAATAAATAAGGTTTAGTGGGACACGAAATTGAAATAAAAAATGAATTCCTGAACATCACCTGGGAAAAAACAACGAACATGATTACTAACAAAATCTAAAGTAAACTTACGCATAACATGTGGGCGCGTGGGTTTCATTATTAATTATACGAACGAGATATTTGCGTTGGGTTCCCCAAGAGGGTAGAATAACTGGGTCATCTGAGAAGCCGAGAACGCAATCTGTAAAGTATTCAGACAAGTAGGTTGGAGTTTGATTATGCAGAGATTAAAACCATGAGCAGAAGCAGAAGCCTTGGAAATAGACAACCGATGTAATCCAACAAGTAAGGATGCAGCATCAACTAGACTACTTATAGCAAATTAGCAATACCACCATTGCAGCACTCTGGAGATGAATTGAAATCGAAGAATATCACTAGTTATAGTTTAAATTGAAGGTGACGTCAAACAGCGTCTTTGCATTCCCGCTAGCGTTTTAATCGTGCCGCCTTTATTCGCGGACGTGTCTTGTTATGATTCCAAGCATAGGGTGCGAGATTCTTTTTTTTTTGCAAAACATAAAAGGCTCAGTGACGTCACTTTCAACTTAAAGTGCCTCAAACTATAATAAATTAATGAAAATGGCGTTGGTAAATTTTAGTGGACCAAGTATTCACCCCCTAAGGCACAACCTAACAAATGGGTCAGATAGGTCCCAAATCGCGCAAAACAATTTAAATATAAACACGTACCGCAATGGTATAAAACAATTGGCAATCGCTCAGCTGATGACACTAGGAATGACTATCAGACGGACCAGCATGTGTGATGTTATCAGAATATTTACAAATTTTTAATCATAAAAATATTAAGGAGTTATTCTTTCTCCATACACAAAATTCCATAAATAATATTAATATCAATATTGAATTTGTTTTACATAAACTGCATCAGTCTAAATTGTGCAAAAATTATTTTGATCCCCTATGCATTTACCAGTGTTTGTGTTTTATTATCCCAAACCCAATTTAGCTCACAATGTACGCTCAGTTACACCGTTCAGGACAGAATATTCAAAGATTGACTTAGTAAAATTTGGACTTACAAGTTAGTTTAAGCCAAGATAGGGATGAGTTA